>CM051376.1:9936176-9970779 GCA_028015245.1 Cardamine occulta | reverse complement strand
CATCTCAAGCTATTACAACTTAAACTCTCTTTTTATCTTTGGTGGTCCAGCAAACATCGTCTCGTGTATGTTCTCTTTTGTGCGCGATGATGATCGGCTTTGGCATTGCTCAAATGTTGTGAGAGTTTGCTGCAATTGTTGGATATGAGTTAAGCGGGGTATATGTAGGATTTGGCAAGACTCCTTTTCGTTCTCAAGTTTATTGCTCTTAGTTATTCAAAGTTTCCTTCTAGCTATGTATTTTTCTTCTCTTGTTATCAAGTTTGCATTTTAGTATATGGTTGGTGATATTAGAATATGGAGAAATGTATTGGGACTTTTCTTTATGATGCAAAGTAACTCAAGTCTTGGAAGCCTTGGAAGCGAACCTAAGTTTAATAATTAAACAACCTTTGACTCTGCTCTGAGTTATGACTTATCAGCTGAGAATCAAATTGAATCCATGAATTAAGAATAATGAATAAAACTCACTTCAAGACAAAGTTAAGCATAATAATTGAAACTCTTTTCAAGACAAAATTGAGTTCGAGCTTCCGTTTGAGGAATAGACAACAAAGTACAAACACTAGATTAGGCAAAAAGGTATCAAATTGTAGTTCAACCTAATGATTTTACTTTATTTCTGTTCACAAAACCCATAACTGAAATTAAATCGGAAAAAGATTAATATTTACAATTTTTTTTTGGTCAAATACTTCATTTTTTTTAAATAGATAAATTTGTGCACAAAAATTCCCTTTTATATATAATTAACAAAATATAATAAGAAAAGGAAGAAATGAAAAAAAACTGAAATTTGGAAAGCATAAATTACTCGAACATCAGAGTAACAAAATCTCCTTCTAGCTAGCTGCTTTCTACAGTTTGTGTAAAAAATAACATATATTATAAGTTCAAAAAATGATATCTATCCATTTTATGTTTTTTTTGGGGTCAAAATCAAAACTCTTATATGTTTAAAGTTGGAAAACCGAATGTGCTTTTAAGATATTTTTTTGAAACGATTGGAACACAATATGCTTATTTGGTTTTGTCCAAAAATAAAATTCGAGTATATATGCATATTGCTTCAGAATAGAAAGCGTTTTTTTTTTTGATAATCAGAATAGAAAGCGTTGGAAGTTTAAATCTATGTTTTTAAGAGTACAATATCATACATAACTTAAAAAAATATATATATCATACATACCTTTTTTTTTTCCAATATCATACATACCTTTATATGATTATTTTTGATGTTTTCTAGTTGAAACAAAAATCAAAAATTAGTTTTGAATTTTGACATTTACATATATCTTCTTCCTAAAAAATAAGAAATTTTTTATTCTTCTACACAATTTGTTTTCACATATCCGTTTCTTATTCTGTGCGACTTAGTTTTTCAATATTTTCATTTTATAAATTAACTAGAAATGAACTAATGTGATCGTTAGAAACTGTAAAACAAAGTTTTGTTCCACTTTTTCGTTTACTAAGTAAAAAGCCAAGGAACAATTGGTTTGAGAAATAGTACCCATTCCCTATAGGAGGATTTGATTGCAACATGGTTAGGCCTTTGTAGCCTCGTAAAGGCGTCGTTTCAAAGAGTTTCCAAGATTTTGGTTTGGGTGCAAATCAGGTATATGACTATGTTTTGGTTCTGCCTATGATATTTGCTCTTAGTTTCAGGTTGAGCGCTTGTTTAGTCTCGCTTTAGTGTTTTGTCTCCAAGAAAATCTTGTATTCTTTCGGTTTTGTCCATGAGTTGTTGCTACACCCTCAATTTGTGTAATTCATCCAAGTTCTTAATAAAATTCAAATGACTAAATATAAAACCTGGAAATAAGCTAATTTCTTTTAATCCTATATTTAACTTATTGGACAACAATGAAACGAGTCATAAATCTATTTAACTACAAGAAAAATACAATACAACATTTGCAACAGTTTTTAGATAAAAGAGATATGTAAATGTCCTAAGTACGAAGCTAAGTTCTGACTAGTTTTCAATTTATGTCTCAAGTTTAGTATAGAAAACCTAATTGCTTCTTTCGTTAGTTTTATTAATCGAGTTTGTAAATTAAACCATTGTTTTGTAGGACGAATAAGTTATCTACTTGCCAATCTTTAGGTCCGGCCACAGTCCAAATAAGTCAGATAATGGCCTATGACATGAAAATTTTCGGGGCATTTTTTTTAGGTTTATAGGTTGTTTTTATAAGTTCAAATTTTGTTAGATTTTTTATTAATTATGATTGTGGGTTTTAACTTAACAAAACATTAATTGAATGAGTTGGCTTTGTTATCAATTGAGATATTCATGGTTAAAAAGCTTAAGAGATAGCTATGGATGATTTTGCCAGCAAAAATGCAAAAAAACCTATATTTCAACACTATAATTTGTCTTTTATGTTTTTTTTCTTTTTTAATAAAATATTTATGGAATTAGAAATAGTTGGATGAACTTTTAGTATTATTTTATTTATAATTTTTGCATAAATAAAAAGGCATAATTTGTTTGATTGCTTAGGGCATTGAGAAACGTCATACCGATCATGTCAATCTTTCACATGAACCATGAGTGGGTTATGTTTGATGGAAATTTTAGCATAAGTTTTTTTTTTCTTTTTTCTTTTAGCATATGTTATTAGAACATGCATCTCTAACTGACGTAATGATGTTTTTAGTAATACTTCGAGAATAACACATTACTAGTTGTCTTTTTTACCTATGATCACGAGGAGACTGGAGACCCGTCTTATAATTTCTTTTGGATTCTAAACAAATTAAATTTGTTATTTTTTTTTCATAGTTCGCGAAATACACAAACTCCTTTTTTGTTTGTTTATTAATGAAGATGTGCGTTAGTTTGATCTAGAAGACAAAATTTTGATAGCTTTTCAATTGGTAAAATATTTATGTGTCATGTCGTTATTTTCTTTACACCTAATAAAAATAAAATTTTTTCTTTAGATGTTTATACGAATTATTTTTAGTCTGATCACGAGATACGCAAACTCTTTTTTTTTTTAATTATTATTAATAAGGATGAGTGTTACTTTGATGTAGAAGACAAATTTTCGATAACTTTTATATTGGTAAGAAATTTACGTGTCACGTTGTAATTTTTTTACACCTAATAAATATAATAATTTTTCTTTGGATATTTATACAAGTTTTTTTTTGTTCCGTAGATCACGAGATACACAAACTATTTTTTTTTGTTTTGTTTATTATTGAGGATGTGTGTTAGTTTGATCTAGAAGACAAAATTTGGATAGCTTTTCTTTTGGTAAAATCTTTATGTGTCACGTCGTGATTTTTTTTACACCTACTAAAAGGAATATCTTTCCTTTAGATGTTTATACGAGTTATTTTTTAGTATAATCACGAGATACATAAACTCTTTTTTTTTATTTTTATTAATGAAGATGAGCGTTAGTTTGATGTAGAAAACAAATTTTCGATAACTTTTCTATTGGTAAGAAATTTACGTGTCACGTCGTGATTTCTTTTACACCTACTAAATAGAATAATTTTTCTTTGGATGTTTATACAAGTTATTTTTTTCCGTAGATCACGAGATACACAAACTCTTTTTTTGTTTTGTTTATTAATAAGAATATGCGTTAGTTTGATCTAGGAGACAAAATTTCGATAACTTTTCAATGGTAAAAAATTTACGTGTCATGTCGTGATTTTCTTTACACCTAATAAAAATAATACTTTTCTTTTAGATGTATATATGAGTTGTTTTTAGTGTGATCACGAGATACATAAACTCTTTTTGTTTGTTTATTAATGACGATGAGCGTTAGTTTGATGTAGAAGACAAATTTTCGATAACTTTTCAATTGGTAAGAAATTTACGTCTTACGTTGTGATTTCTTTTACACCTAATAAAAAGAGTAAATTTTCTTTGGATGTTTGTACAAATTGTTTTTTCGTAGATCACGAGATATATAAACTCTTTTTTTCGTTTATTAATAAGGATGAGCGTTAGTTTGATGTAAAAGACAAATTTTTGATAACTTTTCTATTGGTAAAAAATTTACGTATCACGCTGTGATTTTCTTTACATCTAACAAACAGAATAATTTTCCTTTGGATGTTTATACAAGTTTTTCTATTTGTAGATCACGAGATACATAAACTATTGTTTTTGTTTATTAATGAGAATGTACGTTAGCTTTAGTTTGCTGTAAAAGATAAAATTTTGATAATTTTTCTATTGGTAAAACATTTACGTGTCACATTATGATTTCCTTTACACCTAATATCTTTGGATGTTTAAATGTTAGATGGGTATAAGTATATATGTTAAAAATTTCTAATACTAAAAAAAAACATTTGACCAATTTACCAATATTTAATAAAGAAATCGTTTAATTCCAATTTTCGAAAATAATGGGGCCTTATACTGATATTTCTGGCCCATTAATCTACACAAGTGACATGAACCCACCGCCTCTTTTCCACCTGACACAAAATATCTCATCATGACATCATCCATGTCTTCTTCTTCGGTTTCGGGTCTTTTTATTTCCTTTTTAAACTCTTTCTTTTCTATCTTAATGGATCAGATCCTACTCATGATGACGAGTCACGACAGTGTCATTAGGTAAAGCTCGCAAAGTTTCATCCACACCTCTAAAATATCTGATTTTGATCAAATTTTTCCCATGTTTTTTTTGTTTCTGTAGCTTCTCTATATCTCTTCAAATCTTTTGGCTTTATTCAATTTAAAGTTGATGCAATCTGTTTTTTTTTTCCACCGTTGTCTTTATTATTACGTTGTGGTGGAGATTTGACGGCGGAAGTTCATGGTGGGGTACAGGCCAGTTGTAATGTTATATCAACGGATTCAGATTTTTTTGGCCAAGTTCATGGTTTTCTAGTTGATTCTGGTTTATCTTTCCTTTATAAAAACCCATTTGCTCATTTGGTTTTATGATCTTCTTGAGAGTAATCTTTAGCTGTGATCTGAGTTTTTCACAAGTGAGTTTATTTGATTTCTTCTATGTGTTTGTGAAAATGTGTATTTTTGCACTTTGATTTTGTTTTTTTATTTTATTTGAGTGCCTTTGAGGTTTTGGTATATAGAGGTTGATGATGGCTTCTGGGTTTTGGAAATACTATAGGTAACAAGCAAGAAACTTTGTGAAGAAAGATGGTTGCGGCGAAAGAGATGAAATTTCTGACTGTGGCGCCTTTTGAGTGTGCGTGGAGTGATGATCTGAAGTTTCGTGAAGCGGGAAGAGGCTGCGTTGCGTTTGATGCGTTTGCTCAAAACGATGTCACGGTGGTGTTCAGAGAGAATGTGGGGACTCAACATTACCATTATAAGAAAGACAATAGTCCTCATTACATTGTTATCATTGGTAGCAATAGGAACCGTAGGTTGAAGATTCAGGTTGATGGGAAATCTGTGGTTGATGAGGAAGCTTCTGATATTTGTCGTTGTTCTTTGGAGTTTGAGAGTTACTGGATTAGTATCTATGATGGGTTGATTAGTATCGGTAAAGGTCGGTATCCGTTTCAGAATCTGGTGTTTAAGTGGCAAGACCCCAAGCCTAATTGTAATGTTCAGTATGTTGGTCTGAGCAGCTGGGATAAACATGTTGGATATAGAAACGTGAGTGTGTTTCCTGTGACACACAATCATATCTTGCTGTGGAAGCAAGTGGATTGCCGGGAAGTTAAAGGAGATGAGCTTGGTGATGAGAAGTTTGTGGAGGATGGGATGGGTTATGATTATGAACAATGGGGGCTTGGTAATTTTCTGGAGAGTTGGGAATTATCTGACACAATCTTTCTTGTTGGTGAAGAAGAAATGGATGTCCCTGCTCACAAGGTTATCTTACAAGCATCGGGTAGTTTTCCTTTGAGCTCATCGGATGGGGATGTCATTCAACTTCGTGGAGTATCATACCCGATTCTTCATGCACTTCTTCAATATATCTATACAGGACGAACTCAGGTGCAATTTCTTATATCCTCTTCCCTTAACTTAATTGTCTCTGTTTCAGTTGTGAGGTGTCCTTTTGCCAGGTGAACTGCTTTGTTAGTAACATTTCTTCATCTTTCTCATGATTTCCTTGAACCTTTTATTTTTGATGTAGATTTTGGAATCGGAACTTGCTCCATTGCGGGATTTAAGTTCTAAGTTTGAAGTGATGCCATTGGTGAGACAGTGTGAAGAAAGTATAGACCGTTTAAAACTAAGCAACAAAGCATTTGACCCCTTCAAAAATGTCAAACTCTCTTGTCCTATTTCTCACCCTCTATCTGGTTTTATGTTTCCAAGTGCTTTCCCTGTTGATGTGGATAAGCTGAAAATGTTGTACTCAACCGGCGAATATAGTGACATAAAAATCCATCTCAGTGACTATAGTCTCACTTTCCAATCTCACAAAATGATTCTAAGTCTTTGGAGTGTCGCATTTGCAAAGGTAAGAAATTATCTTTTGGGGTTGCATTTCTGATGTACATGAAAAATTTGATTCTCAATATTCATTTATTCTCAATGAACTTCCAGATGTTTACAAATGGGATGAGTGAAAGCCATTCATCAAAGATTTACTTAACCGATGTATCACCAGAAGCATTCAAGGCTATGATTAATTTCATGTATAGTGGAGAGTTGCACATGGAAGACACGATGAGTTTTGGTACCGACTTGATCCATCTTCTCTTTCTAGCTGACCGGTTTGGAGTTGTTCCACTTCATCAAGAATGCTGCAAAATGCTCTTGGAGTGCCTCTCGGAGGTAATTTCTTTTGTTCACAACCCTCTAGTGTACTTGATATTTCTCTCTGTCATTATCATGTTTCTTCTCTTTTCCAGTGCATCTGTTACAATATGGTTTATGTATGATAGAGACTCTTAGAGCGCTTAACGAGCAGTGAAGTGAGTTGGGATGTCAGCCTTCTGAAAAATAAAAGAGAAAAAGAAACAAAGCGAATGCTTATACCGCATACCAAGTCAAAAAAATATTAATATTGTTCCATGTATATATTACATGCAGGGATGGCGTTCTCGTTATGGAAGAAGGTCATACAACAAGAATAATTCTTTTATTCGAGTTTATTGGGCGCGGAAGCAGACAAATTTGGAAAAATAGTAGGGCGTTTTCTCTAGCTAACCTCTGAACTTTGTTGCAGGATTCTGTATGCTCAGTTCTCCAAGTGGTGTCATCTATCTCATCATGTAAACTCGTTGAGGAGATGTGCAAGAGGAAGTTCTCCATGCACTTCGACTATTGTACCACTGCAAGTTTGGACTTTGTCTTGTTAGATCAGACCACTTTCAGTGATATTCTTGAGGTGTGTTTTCCCTTCCACATACCTTCTTTTTATTACACTAACCTTGCCCGCTTGGGGACTTGACTAAAAAACTGCTACATTTAGTTCTTGAGGGAAAATATTGTTAGTTGTTACTATGAATTGTAATAGACAATACCAAAAGTGATGAATGCCGTCTCCTTCCTTTATGGCATGTAAAAAACATTGCAGCCAGTATTAAATCCTGGATTTTGCAGTCTGCAGATCTGACAGTGACATCTGAGGAAAGGATTCTTGATGCTGTTCTCATGTGGTGCATGAAAGCTGAGGAGTTGCACGGTTGGGAAGTAATAGATGACCTAATGAGCTATTCTAACCCCGGAATTTTGTTCAAAGAAAGGCTTCAGTCACTTGATGACCTGTTGCCTCATGTACGCTTCTCTTTGTTGTCATATGAGTTGCTTAAAAGGGTGAGGCAGATCCTGACCCTGCTTATGCTGGATGAACTGTAGAATTTTCTGTTATGTTGATTATGCTGATGCCATCTATACTTAATGATCTCGCAGTTACAAAACAGCAACCTAAGCAAACAAATCTCTGTATTCAATCTTCTTGTAAGTTTGTTTTACATCTATTTCCATCTTGTTTCGCAGAATATCTAATTTGTCATTTTAAGACTTTATCTCCAAGCCCTCACTTAGTTTGTCTTCTATACAGGTGAAGGAGGCTGCTACCTTCCTGGCTTCCGGATTGATATGCCCAGAAAATGAACCAATGTAAGAATTACATAGTCATAGATCTTATTATGATTGTAAACATCTCCGGATTTATATTTCCATATTAGTCAGTTTTTAAAGCTTTCACCTCTAGTTCAAGGTTCCAACACCGAAGATCGAGTTTCAAGGAGCTGCAGTACATACGTGATGGGGATAGCAATGGGGTGCTGCACTTTGGGGGTACATCTTATGGTAGTCATCAGTGGGTCAATCCCGTTCTCGCAAAGGTTAACCTCACTTTCTTTATTCATATTGTTGGGAAATTGTCTTATAAGAGCCATGACAAGGAATTCTGTTGGAGCAAAATAGGTCCTTATTCTTTCAGATCTTTATGTTTCCAGAAAATCATCATTACGTCGAGCAGCCCCACCTCCAGATTCACTGATCCAAAGGCTTTGGCTTCAAAAACCTACGTGGTAACCAAAGTTTGCTCGTCTTATATGTTTGGACTTTGCCTTGAACTACAAAATTGACCTCGTTCTTTTCGGTTTCCATGTCATTCTAGAAATCACACTTGTAGCTGTAGTAAAAAATTATTTGCATGTACTTTACAAGTATAGGAAATGATTCAATTTTGTCTCTTAAAGCAACTTACATCATTCTTGTAGAGCATATAAAAATTAGCTGAAGCAGGTCTCTTTCCCATTTAGATGCAAAATTCAACCATAGGATATCGACTTACTGATGATCTTAATGAGACATCTTAAGACAAAGCATAATATTAACTGCAGTGAAACTTCTTTCCTCTTGGATACAGAATTAAACCACATGATTTCGGCTTTTTTTGCACCAGGGTACTTCCTTTGCAGGGCCTAGGATGGAAGACGGCCATATATCATCTTGGTGGATGGTGGACTTAGGCGAAGATCATCAGGTCTCCTCCATGACTTCTCTTTCTATCACATATTCTGTTTTCATAAAGATAGAAACGGTCTAAAAGCTCGCAGAAATAAGCCTGAATGTATTTGAGTAAAAGAAAATTAAGTTTACGTTATGAGAAAGTAACCCGGTGAGGATTGTTTATGCAGCTTATGTGCAACTACTACACCTTCAGACAAGACGGGTCAAGAGCATTCACAAGATCCTGGAAGTTTCAGGTATCTTATCTTTGCTGCAGTCATTTCATGTCCTCTTAAGAGAAGCTGCTTAAGAAGATATTGTGTTGTTGTTGTCTTAATGGGTTAAGGGATCGATGGACGGGAAAACATGGACCGACTTGAGAGTCCATGAGAATGACCAAACAATGTGCAAGGCCGGTCAGTTTGCATCGTGGCCAATCACAGCAGCAAATGCATTACTTCCCTTTAGGTTTTTCAGGCTGGTTCTGACCGGTCCAACCGCAGACACATCAACTCCTTGGAACTTTTGCATTTGCTACTTGGAACTCTACGGTTACTTCCGTTGAAGCGCTCTGCAATGAATGGTCTTTTGACTGTCTCTACTACACTAACATTTTTTTTTTTTTTTGGTGAATACATCAAAATGAATTCTTGGTGACAAAATTAAATGAACATATAATTTTTCATCATATGTAATACTAATCTAAAAACCATTTGAATGCAAATGTTTTATCTTTTCTTTTGTTGATATATATATGAACCATGTCGATGTGGGAGGTGAACGTATGGACGAAATCAATTTCGTTGAGAAACAATCCTAATGCATTTGTATAGAAGCTTTGGCAGGATATTGGCTTTTTATATCATGTCTTTGCATGTACTACTAAACCACTAAAGTTTAATTTATTTAGTCGGAAAAGTTGTATATTTAGTTAACTGGTTATACGTAATTTGGTGGATTATATGAATCTTATACAGATCGAAAATGCTCATAATTGTTTGGAACGAATCCAAAGGATTGCGCGCCATCTTTCAATTCCATAATGTTTTGTGTATCCTCATCATGGATGTTGCTTTAGAATTTACACAAGATGAGATTTGTGTAAGTTATAACCTAACAATAGATTTATGATTTTCACCTACCAACGAATGTGACCTAGCCTCAAAATTGTAATTTTCTAATAGATTCAAGTTGTTTGTTTTTTCTCTATAACTGTTTTCCATGTTTGAAGTAAAGAGATGATGCTTCCGTTCCACTTCTTTGAATTCTTGCTCTCATATACTTCTTGTAGGCAATTGCATAAGTTATATGTAATGTACTCTTGTTGTTATATAACCTAGTTTTACAACCATTTCTCGCATTCTCTTTTCATTTTGGTTGTTCTCATATTTCATCTATGTATTTTTAAAAGTGATGATTTGGTGGTATAAGATATTTTGTGCATATGACTTAGGCAAATATGTTGCCAGATTATAAATGTTAATAACAAGATTACTAATCATGATATTTGTTGAAACCACCTCGATTGTATATAGGAGGGGGTATGCACATCACGAGAATGCATATCATCACTTTTAAAGTAAGAGTACAAAACATCCATGCATGCCAAATAAACTTTCATGAATGATTTATGAATACACAATGCTCTGGCCTGTTGATTCTAAAATTTGCATTCAGTTATTATGTGGAGTTACCACATTTTCACATATTTTCATTGTGTTCTTTCTTTGTATGTGAGGAACACTTTACTCAAAAAGTTAAAAACATAGTTTTCTCTACTAATAGCCACAAGATAATAAACTATTAAACTCTTTTTCTCTACTAAAACCATAGTTTTGACTAATAGTCAATGAAAAATGATGGTGACATGCATTAGAAATAATTTAATAGTTTACAATTAAGTTGTTTAAACAACTATACTAAAAAATACATTTATATATTACTCTTACCAAATATATCTATATATTGAAACACACAAACTAAAAGAAAAAAATGGAAACAAAATTTTCCTCCAAAATATTTAATCAATTTAAAATCATATGTTATTTAAAATCTATTTAATTTAATAAAATCAACATTGTAAAAAAAAAATTAAATAATTTAAAAAGTTAATTTAAACTTGATTAAATAGCTTATAAGACAAAAACATATATTTAAATTGCTTAGAACTAAGTAAAAATTCTTAAAATGGATATTTTCACAATTTTATTCTCAAACAAGGACCGATATGTTCCATTTTCACAATAAAATTTTGAAATGGTCCATTTCAAGAATTGACTCTAGAACTAATTTAGCTAAATACTATGCTAAACATATTTAAACTTTTATCTTAAACTAAATACATTCAAGAAGTGTTGATGTGTCAGGAGGTTAACGAAGAGAGCCCCAGCCTTTTGCCTTACTTTGCCTCCATGTGTCACGTTATCTGATTCGCAACGTCCTAAGAAATTTAAAATTACCCCTGATAAAAGAAATAGTTTGGTGATAAATTAGAAATTTTTTCTTTTAGGGTCGTATTATCACGTATAATTTCGTAAATAATGCTTCAATAGTTTTTAGTAACGGCGAGTATTAAATGTTGATGGACTCTGTGGGTCGTGCACTATGAATACATGGCATGTGTGAAAATCTATAAGGTGTGGCGATAAGTATCCCAAATAATCAAAATTTATATAAAATAGATAATACCAAAAATGATATTACAGACTTGTTGTTATCGAAGGATTTAGTGACAAAATTTTCATTAGCTATTTCTCGTACCAAATGACAGATGGAAAATATATTAATAACGTTTTTGTTGATCATTTACTAGCTCATTTCTAAACCGCATCGAAAAAGCTCACTGTTAGATTGCATGTTTGTTAAGTGTCATATAAATCTAGACTCTAGATTATATGGTTGAAACCAACATTAGTCTTCATTGGTGAACGTAAAATGTAACTGACCTAACTTACCATAAAAATGTAACTGACATCTAAAAGATTAAAAGCAAACCATTAAAACGTAATTAATATTTGAATGAGAAATTGGTGGAATGTCTACACGTTTACTCTCAAGATATTTATGTTCCTGTTAAAGGTTCCTTTCTTTATTAGCTTTGTGTAATAATATAAGTGTATCCTTGTTTAGAAAATATTTGTATCGACAATAATTCGACTATGGTCAGGTCGATTATAAGTTTATAACATGATTTTACATCGGGAGTGACATTCAAGGTCAATCTATTCGTTTTATTATTTGAATTGGGTTAGATTTCATATTGGAATTTTTTTGATGTATATATGGGTCGAATCCAATTTATTGATTTTGGTATGGTTTCATTTCCAGTTATATATGATAAGAGAAGTTGACTCATTTTATAAAGATATGAATGAGTTTTGACAGTATGTATACGAATATAATAAGATCTTTTTTCCTAGTTAGCAATTTTATTTTGAATAAAAAGTATTTTTAACTTTTATATACATCGAATCGTATATGCATGTATCATCCACACATATATTTTTGTTGTGGATGATTCATAATCTTTTACGGTAATTATGGTAAAACCTGCAAGAAATTTTCAAAGCGATATCAATCTTTTTTATCTTAATGAAACCAATATCGATATTTCAAATATAGAACTATATCACTGTGTTTGATATTATATATAGGCATAGAAATATGTTACCTAAATTACAAAATTCATAACAAAGATTTATGTTTGCTAATGAATAAAGTTACATCTATGCTTTTAGAAGATAGATGCATAGTTTGCATACATCATCATTATAACGAAACCACGCATATGCCTTGCTAAATTTTCTTTTATAACAAATTAAAATGTGCTAATCACGGCAAGATGAAACGAACTTCAAATATGTGAAATGATTCAAATGCATAATTCTTTGGTTATTTTAGTTAGGACTCTTTCAAAAATAAACACATCACACATCCTACAAGTTATGTGGCACCACACACTAGAAGATGGTCATCTTTGGTTGGATTCAACAACACGATTTTATACTTTAAAATAATCCAATTTTAACAAATCTTAGTTCGTTACACTCCTTGATTAGTCTAGTTTCTAATGAATATAACCATTCATAAAATTTCCACAAGCATTTTCCATAAAACCAAATATACCGTAATACTATCAAAACAAACCATAGTTTTGACCAACATTGCTTCATTCCCGATTTTCTCATCCTACACAAAATCATTTCAATCTCTTAGATATTCAAAAGAAAGTTTAAAGAATTATCTACACAATGAATCAAAAAAAATAAAATTCCATAAACTATATAAAAAGTTATGATAATTTTAACCGAGGCTAAAAGCACACCAAACATGACCAAAACAGCTATCCACATCTATTAACCTCCTCATCCTTACATTCATAACCTTTATTTCCAAACCGTCGATAGATTTAGATCTAACGGTCAAAATTCAAACCTGAGAAGCTACTTCGATCCGAGTACTCATAGAATCAACCAATGAGAAGAGAGATAGAAAACTCTGTCTCATACACATCTGACTATATAAACATCATTTCCATTGTTCTCGTCGTCTTCATCAGAATTTTCTCTGACGCATCATTCGATTTTCAATTTTCCATTAGAGCTTTTGAGAGAGAGTGAGAGAGATGTCTACAGAAGAAGAAAACGTTCCAACCACCGTTGAAACAGGAGCTGATGATGAAACGGTGACGGTTCCGGAGAAGAAACCAGCGGCGAAGGGAGGTAAAGCGAAGAAGACGACCACACCGAAGAAGCCTGTGAAGAAAGCTGCTGCTCCAAAGAAGAAGAAAAGTTCTCCTTCTCACCCTACTTATGAAGAGGTCTTTAAGATTCGATCTAACTTGTGTTTCTTCTTTTTGAAAGTTTCAATTTCAATTTCAGATTCAGATTTTGAATTTGTGTGTGTGTGTGTTGAATCGATTGATTTCAGATGATTAAAGATGCAATCGTAACGTTGAAGGAGAGAACTGGATCTAGTCAATACGCGATTCAGAAATTCATCGAAGAGAAGCATAAATCTCTTCCTCCAACATTCAAAAAGCTTTTGCTGGTTAATCTGAAAAGACTTGTTGCTTCTGGGAAATTGGTTAAGGTCAAAGCATCTTTCAAGCTCCCTTCTGCTAAATCAGCCGCAACTAAACCTGCGGTGACTGCTCCGGTTAAGAAGAAACCAGCAGTTAAACCTAAGGGTAAGGTTACTGCAGCAGCTCCTGCTAAAGCTAAAGCCCCCAAAGGAAGACCTGCGGCTAGGATTGCTCCTCCACCTAAGCCTAAGGCAAAAACTGTTGCTCCTAAGCCTAAGGCTAAGGTTACTGCTAAACCTAAATCAAAGACTGTTGCTGCTGTATCCAAGACTAAAGCTGTTTCTCCTAAGCCTAAGGCTAAGGAAAGACCAGCTAAAGCTTCTAGGACTTCGACTAGAACATCTCCTGGGAAGAAAGCTGCTCCGGTTAAGAAAGCAGCGGCTGTTACAAAGAAGGCTCCGGCTAAGAGTGTGAAGGCTAAGACTGTGAAGTCTCCGGTGAAAAGGGCTTCGACTAGGAAGGCCAAGAAGTGAAGAAGATTGGGTTTAGGATAGTTTGGGGTTGGGGGAAGATTGAATACACATGGTGGTTGTTAGCTTCTCTTTAGGGTAGTCTTGTATAATTTGAATGATCCTTGAAGGAGCTTGCTTTCCAAAGTTTTTATCTTTTTTTTCTTGTTTACTTGGTTTCTTTTTGAAACTTTTTTCTTTTGTAATTTTTGGTTTGTTTGAATCTTAAGCTTTTAATCGATAGCTAAAATGTGATGGTTTCTTCAATCTTTACTTCTTCATTCACATGGTTTGCAGTGATATGTTTCTTTTAGGTGTGTTCATCTTGGTCATGCCTTGAGCAGTTATTGAATGATTCTAAAGAAATGTATCAATGTGGTTGTTTCATTGCTTATGAGAAAATGCAGAATATGATATTAAGCTGAAATGTATCAATGTGGTTGTTTCATTGCTTATGAGAAAATGCAGAATATGATATTAAGCTGTGCTTTGAAGGAACTGATCTTTATCTTAAGAACAGGTTTGGCAAAATAAAGGTGATATTTATACCATCTCTCTGAAACATTTCATGCATTTGTTTCCATAAACATCTCTTACATTCACTGTTTTTCCATTAGCTTGTGTAGTTCTCTTTGGTTTGTGCTTTTAAGTTTTTTGACATAAGTAAACACCAAGTTGGGCATTGCCCAATTCTCTCATTGTTAGAAAGATTCACTTTAGTTTGATGTCTAAGGACTTTAGGAGTTACATAAATGAATGACATACCGGGAAAAAAAAAGGTAAGAGATCTTCTGTGTCTTCTATCTTCCTCTCACCTTGGTGTTTCTTGAAGATATTGTTTGAATCTTTCCACTTTCTGAATTGAGTATTTGAGCTCCTGTTGAATGTTGAACCTAGAAGGAGATAGAACAATGTCTTTCCATATTGATCCAGCTTCACATGCAGGATTTGGTCTTCTGTATAGCTCGTAAATGGAATCCGCATTCTCGTTTAACCTCCCTACATTCTTCAAACAGTCTATCTCCTCTGGATCCACTAGCAAAGTCTTTTCCTTTTCTTTCCACCCAATCAGCTGCACAAACCACATTGTTCACCATGTATTCTCACTTTCATTACTTAAGAGTAGAAACTAAGGTCTAACCTTTGGAGAACCTTCAAGAGCATTGGTGCAGTAAAGTCTGGCATTATCAACTAAGTTACAATAGGTAAGAAATGCATCCGCAAACCTCTTGTGAGATCGCAGCTGAGATCTCACTCTAACTGCTCTTCTACACATTATTGCTCTCCTGCATATATGGTAAACCAAAACCTTATGTTCAAAAAACACACAATTGTTTAAAAGACTATACTTCAAAAGAACACTTGGAACATTCTTACCTTATGCCTCGTATCACTGCTAAATACGCATCACACACGACTCCAACTAACTCTATCCTGTATGGCTTTCTTTCCTTTCCATCCTCTTGCAGCTGCTGTCTTTCGCCTATGCGTTCCCAATAGTTCTCTATGACATCTCCATTCTCACTAACCTTGTAGCCAGCTCCCATTCTGTAACGATGGCGATGCACATTCCTTGCCATGGTTATAGTCTGAACCACAAATGGTACCCAAGAGAGTGTTCCATCCATGATCACGTCCCGCCCTTCGTTGAGAGCTGTAACCAGCAGTGATGATGCTGCATCCGTTGATGATTGGTGAACCTGTTTTATTTTCATTTCACCGTCAGACTTTCACATCATCTTGTTGGATATTGAATATATAATGCTAATAGTACATGATTGTAATAATGCTAATAGTACATGATTGTCTCTCTATATATGTGTGTCCTGTCTATATTATTTGCTACTTTTCTTATATATGTTTCCATATCTGGAAGAGTTACTTAAACTTGATTGATTTCTTACATAAAGGATTCTTATTGCAACCTATAAGGAAACAAAGAACCTTACGAATTCAGCAGTCTTAATCATATCAGCATGGCCTCTGGAGCTTAGAGCTCTGTATATCACATCAGATTCTTTGAAAGCATCAGCTTCAATCACCACAGCATCTGCTCCTGCCCAAAATGGTCTGCACACAAGCATTTACAGGAAAATGCGTAAGAAAAACCGAACAATGACAAGTATGTTGGTACTTTACTTACTCTTTGAGAATGTCTTTAAGCACAGTGCTCTTCCCTGCTCCCATACCACCGCCCATAAGGAGTAGAACCGGGCTTCGGTCCTTGTGTGCTACTGGAGCCATAACTTCTGTACACTCTGAGTCATCAACGGATGCGATCCCCATTGCTTTCATTTCCTCTACCAATGTGTTAAAGACTCTTGCCACTTTTAGATTTTTAGTCACCCTCTCAAATCTCTGTTCCCTATATACCAACAAAGGAACAATCATTGGGGAAGAACCACTAAAAGAGAACACAATCCGGATTGCTTTTTCTTGTTTAGACTCACCTCGTTGCTGCCATGACAATGTGCTTGAGCTTCTTCTTTGGCTCTACATCAGCGCTGAGTATCTGAAACGAACCCATGAAATGTTTTTGGTCAGTTAATTATGATGTTAACAAAGAAAGGATAATGAAAGCTTTTTGTTTTTGTTTTCCTGCAGAAACCTGGCTGATCATGAGATCCGCATGGCACCAGTGGTAAGCAAAGTAACTAAGAATACATCTCTCGAACTCCTCTACGAGCTTAATGAAGAGAGTATCAGCATCAGGCTCTTCAGCGAAAAAGCCGTAAATGTCTTCCTCGCAGCTACCTGATTTTCTTATGTATTCATTGGCTAATTTGCAGAGATGAGGACATTCTCTCCTGTCCTTGAATCCCATCTGCCGCACTGCAAAAAGGGAATGGAGAAAATAAAAACACACAAAACAACATTACCTTATAATGAATGCATCACAACCTATGATCATGGAGATTTCAAAGAGGATATGTAGATTGATTTTACCTACGTAGTGAGAGAATCGCTCGAGCTTCTCATGGCCTTTGTGTTTTTGAGACAATCTGATACGAGGGATGATCTTAGAATGACGTAGCTTCCGGAGACGGTAATGCAGTGCAATAGCTAAGAGAAAGCCAATGGATGTTATCACCAAAATCTGTGTGAAGGTGGTCGTGTTGTTGTTGCTGCTGTTAAACTCTGGAACACACATTGATTTGTTTAGCATATGAAATGCTTTGATTCGGGGATCATCAAGAGACATTTGAGACTAAAATTGATAGGTAAAAGAACTCAGAAGATTTGGATCCATTGTTGAGCTTGTTTTCTGTTACGAGACAATGTATCTGCTTTCTCCACGTGTACTGTGTACTGTACTAAAATAGCTTTGAGCCCTATTACTCCGGATGTTTCTTTTGTTTGCTTTTTGTGATTTGACCAACTTGTTCTCTAGCAAGAATCTCAATCTCTATGTATGTTATAATATTCTTTTTGCAAGGTCTTAGCAAATCTTTTAGTTAAGGCTATATAACATAAGAAGATGCAAGTTTCAAAGACATTTAGTTGTCACTGGATATTTGAAAATCTAACATCTTGGAAAAAATGAGTTAAAGAGAAAGGCTTTGCAAAGAATGCTCTAAACCTAAATAAGAAAAATCTAACTCATAAGATTAGAGAAGAAGCAAAGAGTCTAAAGAGAGATATCATAGGCTTTTTATATGGGAGCTGTGCAAGTTGTTCTGAAATGGCCAGTCTGATTACACCGGCTACATCGAACTACACGCTTTTGACGTCCACGGTCCTCTCCTTGACTTCTCCTCTTCCTTGGCCGTGGCAGTTGTCTTAACACACTCGGTGGTCTGATCACAAACTCATCACCACCGTCACCGATTTCCCTGTCAGGTTCTGTTGTTTTCCACAAGGTTTTGTCTGGAACTGGATGTATGGTTTCTGCGTAAGTTCGCCGGTAATTTGCCACAGTGAAGTAACTCTCTGTGTAACGGTTAACGTTCTGTCTGCAAGAGAGGAGTGCTGCAACTGCATGGCTACAAGGCAAACCGTATAAGTCCCATCCACGGCACAAACAGGAACGGCATTTGATATCCACTATCCATTTTGCTTCACAGGTCATGACCTCGAATTGTGATTCGTTTGCTTTGTGAACTTGGTATGCACGAGATTCTTCTATAGCCTCGAGGACTTGTCTCTCAGCAGATGGAACTAGGATACCAGACCATTGCATGCTTGTTTCATGGCGTTCATTGAACAAAGTCATCAATTGGCGACGAATGCTCTCCATCATTTGGATTATAGGAAGACCTGAGGCATCTTGAATCCAACTGTTAAGTGAATCGGTAACATTTGCAGTCAGATGTCCAAACCTTGTTCCTTCAAAGCAGTATGTGGTCCAGAGATTGGGAGGGATGTCCTGGATCCAAAAAGCAGCTTCCGGGGATATCTGGACGATCTCTTGGATTTTTGCCTCAAATTCAAAGTCAGTGAGACATCTTGCTGCTTCCCAAAAAAGGTTCACAAGAATAGAGTTGTTGAACTTCCCACGGAAGCTTTCTCTGAGATGATGGACACAGAACCCGTGAAATGCTGTTGGGAAATTAGCTTCTACTCCATCAACAATGGATTTTTCTCTACTAGATAAAATTGTCAGCTTTGGCATGTTTTCGGTATTAACTTCAAGCAGCTGACGTAACTCTGAGAGGAACCACTGCCAGTTACTATCATTATCTTCAGCAATAATAGCGAAAGCCAAAGGAAACACCACACCATCTCCATCGAAGCCAGTGGCAAGTAGCAGTGTCCCTAGATACTTGCTCTTCAAAACAGTCTTGTCCAATGCAATGAGAGGTCGACAAGAATTAAGAAAACCATAGATTGATGCTTGAAAAGAAATAAATAGTTGTTGAAAGCTTCCATCAGCCGGGCTTCCATGAACCACAGCGATGCTCCCGGGATTTGTTCTTCTGATTTCATCACAATATCGAGGAAGAAGGCGATAATCTTCTTCAAATGACCCGCGAACAGCAGCCATTATACGCTCTTTCCCCCTCCATGCTTGCTTGTATGATAGCGTAATTCCATGAACTTGATGAATTTCCTCCAGTATCTCCTTAGGTTTGCAAAGCGGATTTTCTTTTATCCTTTCATGCACAGCCTCAGCAACCCATTGAACTGAAGCTTGATGGTGACCAAGGTGTGAAATACCACCACATGTGTGACTACTGTGAATAGTCCTAATTGTAAAGGTTGGTACACCAGGAAGCTTGGCACAATGAATCCTCCAAGGGCAACCCTCGCTACTGCACTTTGCAGTGAAGCGAGTTTTGTCAGATTTAACCGTCTGCATCTCAAAACGTAAGGCAATTGCTGCATCTCTCAGTGCTCTCCTACAAGCAAGAACATCCGAAAATTCCATACCAATGACCAAATTGTGCTCAGGAGCTGTTTGCAGAGACCGGCACTGAAGGATAGGAGGAGCCAACTCTAGCTGCTGAGAAAGGCTTATGTCCAGGCAAGGTATGGGATCCCTGTTCATGCAATGACCCACCGCCAACTGTAAGTTATCATTAAGATCCTGAGAAACTACTAAAGCTAGTTTATCATTCTCTGAAGTCTCTGAGTCATCATTATCAGGAAAGGAGATGTCAAAAGCATGGTCATAGCTATCATTATGGTTGTCCTGAGAATCAACCTCATCTTTTCCTTGCAGACATTGTTCTTCACGTATTTCTTCTTCTTCACTGTGAGTCCTAGAGTTTTGAAGAGTCAGTGTATGTTCCTGGTTGTGGTTCCAAACCTCATTTTGCTCACGGGAAACACCTATCTGCAGGTTGGTCTCGTGAAATGGTTCCAAAGCAAAACTGTAGTCATGAGCAGGAAACAGTTCACTGTTTTGTCGAGCTTCCATAAAATGCTCCTGTCTAAAGGAGATATCATGGTTGCCTGCCATCATTAGCTCGTGATTTGCCATTTCATCACAGTAAGAAAATACTGGCCAAGTAAAATACAAACACTATCTGTTCCCAAGATTCTAACTCAACTTGTATTGTCTTTTATAGACCTGCAAACAAGAAAACAATGTATGAATATAAGACCTTGCCAGAATTGAGAATAACAAATAGTTCCTCAGATTCAAAACTTAAAATAACAAGAAGTTCACACAACAGCAGGTTCCATATAAAACTAAAACAAATAAGGGAGCTATAACCACTAAGCCTAAGACCCTAAGAGATAGCACAAAAGTAAAAACTTAGAAGCATAAAACAATCTTCTAGATTTTGCCACACTACCCTCTAAGTAAAACCAATACTAGAAAGCTTCCTATGATCTCATTGTTCGATGTACCATAACTACATCTACACAAAACTTATATTCCATTCATTGTTTCTAACAAAACAAAATCAAGCTGATGGAAAATCCAAAACAGGGGACATATAAGAGTTAAGGATACGACTACACAACAATCAAAGAAACAATTTTTACTTAAGAGCAGGGATCAATGTTTTAGCCTGAGTCTTATTACTACCACCATCTCTAAAATTCGGAGTTCTCGTTTCCGTTCTCAGTTGGGGATTTAGCCAACTGCGAAAAAGAAAAAACACCCTCCAGCCACTAAAACCCAATTCAAAATTTCACAAATTGATAACATCAACACGGATAAAAAAGAGATCATGTGCACGAATTGGAACAATTTCGACCCAAATTCCACAGAAAACAAAACGAAGCAAAACAACAGCGAAATCGAAACTCACGGGTCAAGAAGGTACGAAGCGGAATCTGCAAAACCATAAAAGCGAATCGAAGCGAAAAGGGATTAGGCAGTTTCAAAGAGGAGGAATTTGGCGGGTAAGGAAGAAGAGGGCTGAAGAAGAAAATCTGGAGAAGAAGAAGGGCAAAGAAGGGCGACGAGATTTTGATAAATAAATTATTGATGCTGGGACAAAAGGGGCACCTCCTTCATACCTCAGACTATTAGGTTTTGTGGGCTATTTTAGTCATTTTATTTTTATTTTTAATAGTACAAATCTAATAATCTTTCACATGTGTATTATATTGTATAGTATGCAATTATTAATACACAGGTCGTATAATGGAGTGAATATCGTATTTATTAGGGGTGGACACGGTTCAATTCTATTTGACTTTTAGATCTTTTGGATTTTTAAATTAAGTTTTATTCGTTAAAAATATTATTCGATTCAGATTTGAAAAAATTATAATAAAATAACTATTTATAATAATATTATAAATAGATAAAATTTTGTTTTTTATTTTTCTAATATATAGTAAATTTTATTATCTCAATAAAGTTTAAAATTTTATTTTCAAATTTAGAGTTTTAAAATTTATATTATTTAAGCTCCAATAATTTTTTCTTTGATTGTATCTTCCTACACGAAAATGCTCGAAACCAATCCAAGCCACCATTACTCATGGAGAGATTAATGAATTGTTAGTTTATATTCTCTATATATCTAATTCGTTCAACAGAAGAATCTTACACTCTATTTACCATTGTGCAAAAACCTAGGAGGAGAGCAAACGAGTTTCTAGATCCTGATAATAATGACGAGTGTTATTATCTTACACTATACACTAGTTGAAGCAGAAATCAACTTTCAAAATCGTAATGACTATTCGTAAGATATAAATATTTGATTGTCCAAAACCATATACCAATTTGAGTTACTTATAAACAATCGATACAAAATTTAAGAATTAACATCAATTACAATAAGTGATGTTATTTGGCATCAATTAAACAAAACTGATAATAATTTATCTTAATTTGCATCACTTACAAAGATAAAATGCAAAATAAAAATTAGGGAGAAAAACTTAAATAGCACATAATATAGGTGAAATTATGAAAATGAGTCAAAATTTTTTTTAATTACTTAAATATTTTGCGTTCCCAAAATATCCTTCTAAACATTTGATAACAAAAACGTTATTACACAAATGCCATTACTATTAATTTCACATCAACAGAAAATCATGTATCGCGCTGTCACAAAAAACCTACGGTATTATGAAAGCCTGGGATTTATCTCACTTATTGACGCTAACTTATTCAACAAAAATGCTGATTTATTAAAAACGGTGATTTAAAAAATAGAATGGCTGATTTATCTCAAAGAATCAACTTGTAGTTATAGCGACTTATAAAATGGGTGATATATGTGAAACGGCTGACATATAATAATTTTTGCTGATTTATGAGATCTTGACTGATTTAAATGTACACACGGCTGAGTTATGAAAATGTTGGCTGACTTATATTTTCTTTGGCTGATAATCGATTGCTTCTGTGACTTATTTAGCTGATTTATACTTAAACTGACTTATGTTATCTTGATGTGTCGACTTATGGTTAATCTGCCATTTAGTAGCCGATTAAAGAAAGTCGAGTTATTTACTACTGATTATATAATCTTTTAATAATTACGGTAATAGAATGCTTTTGATGATGATTTACGTAATGTAGCGGTGACCTAATTGTCGACCTGATTAATGTGCATCTAATGGCTGATTTTTTAAACTTAAAAAATTACTTAAATATTTGTTTCCCTATTTTTGTGTGAGGCTGATTTCTTGTGGCGGGTTTTATAGTTCATTTCGTGTTTTTTTACTTCCACATCATTAACATTAACATTATTGCATAAGTCAGCTACAACGTTTAAGAATTTGTTAGATTTGTAAACGGATTAATTGATATCAAATTTTTAATTCTTGTTCAATTCATCGTTCTTGTTCGCCATTGTTTCAGTTCTTCTTTGAGCTTAACAAGGTCGGTCGATTCTTTGTTTCGTGTAAACATTGATTCGAATTGTGCAATAAACGATTTGGCTTCAGTTCGCTCGAATTGAAATTTCTTTGTATCACTCTCTACGCCAAGTCACATAAATACACCAAACTCAATTTTCAGCAAAATCATCCCTTCAATTCTCATGGGTTTTAGTGTCTCATCTGTGGATTAGATTTGACTTCTCTCAAATTTGATTTCTATTTCGTGGGAATAAAATTTCCGAATTCGATGAGATTAATAAAGAGGAAGAAGAGAAGGAAAAAATTAATATGGCTTCGATCTAAAAGGAAGAGATTCCTCATGGTTGTACCTGGCGATAATTAAATAAAAACGAAGAAAAGAAGAGATAAATGGGTAAGAAGATAGATGAATGAAATAACGCAGATGAAGAAAAATGCTTAACCTGGCGTAAATCACCGTTCTTGAAGAGTAAGTCACCGTGACAACCGAATAAACCACTATTTGATGATGAGTTAGAAAGAAACTTCAATTTAATCGAACCGAACCAAATTCGTTTATTGAACAATTGAATCAATGTACAAAGTGATTCCTGGGATTCATCTTTTTAAGCTCGACATGAACTTCAACAATGGTGAGTGGACTTTTCCCAAATTCATGTTTTAATTCCTTTCTTGTAACATTTCTGGGCGTGGATTCAATAGAAAGAGATAAATGCTTGAGGAGATTGCTTACAAAATTATGACGAGGAGTTATTATTTTGCGGCGGAGTTATCATTTATTATTGGCTGATTTAGTGCGTAATCCGGGTGAGTTATTGATTATCTGCGGTTGATTCATGTAGAATCATACGATATAATTGTATAGAAATCCGCATGAAACCAAATTAAACTGATTAATAAAACCAAATTAACCAAAATAAACTAAATAAATCCAACATAATGTCACCAAAGTAATATCACCAAAGAAAGAAAAAAACCAAATTTTCAAATAGATTTTAAAGGGAAAACAGTATATTAATCTTTTTTCCCATGGAGCGAGTCGCAGTAGTCTCTTAGAAACATTCCCATTGGACAGATCTTGTCTAAGCCGACCTTCGTCCAATCCTTCGGGTCTGCTTCATGCCTGCGAATATCGCTCTCAAGGTTCTGAACTTGCTTAACCAGATCTCGGTGCCTTGTTAATAACGTCTTGAACCTTGATCTGTTTACAAAAACATGTATTAAATATCAAAGAAAATTCAGGTCAACCAACTAAGTGTACTTCATACTCTGTACCCAAAGCTTTACAAGTTTAAATACGCAAGTACTCTACATATCCATTATAACTGAAGTTACTAATTACTACAAATCTTATTTTAGTTGAGACTTTACCTTATTGACGAAGAACAGAGCCATGCGGTTTTCTTCTTCCGAGAGACTCTCCAACCAATCTTCGAGTTGGAGATTTCACCACACCAGATTGAATATTCGTGGCTCGCACGAAATCCGGGAGAGGATTTTTCCTTGGGGAATAAAGAACACTACGTCTCTCTTCACGAAATGGATAATGGTGCAGCCGGATTGGAAGGAGAAGAACGACGATGGAATTCGAGTTCGTTCATAACGACATCTTTTCACTTGAGGCGATAGAGTCGATGATTCAGAACTAGAACTGGATGTTGTTTTGGAAAATGATGGGGATGATGGGGTAGGAGATGAGTGGTTAAGGCGACGAGGTTTCTGAACCGCTGTTCATTTTGGTAAAAGATGAAACGTTCTAAAGATGATCATATATTCAAAAAAGTAGGTGTATATATACAGAGGAGAATCAGAACGTTGGAACTCTAAATCTTTTGTCAAGAGAATCAGAACGTCAACTCTTCAAAGCATCTCCCGAAAACATAAAAAGTTGCAACTCTTCAAGATCCATAAATAATACATACCATAGCCATATAGCAGCCGTAACGTAAAATCATAAATAAGCCATTAATTTGGTGGCAAACCATAGTTATAAATCAGCCACAACATTGTCATTAATCAGCCAAAAGATTGTCATAAGTCAGCAAAACATTGTCAAAGTTAGATTTAATCGGCTGTCGAGAGAATCGAAAGTCGCAGAACTACTTTTCAACTCTCAAAGCATAAACTTTGCAACTCTTCACTTCATTGTTAGCTGCCATAAATCAGCCATAAGTTAGCCAGCCATTAATAAACCATACCACGCTATAACACATCCATAAATCAGCCATTACTTGTAACTAACCCTATGTCACCGGACGTAAACTTAACTTCGGCCATTACTAAACGATATATCAGCCGTGAAGCAACCAATTTCATGAACACAATTAACTTCAGAATTACATAAAAACTGTTTAGCATAAAATTGGAAAAATGGTATTTATTAGTCTAAGAACAGACGCTACTAAATATAAACTCTACTGTTCATGTATCAGAGAAAACAATACAACAATTCTATATTAGTTTACAAGTTTTCGCATTATGTCCAACTTGTTTACAAACTGAGCATGCGTGTTGCTTTCTTGGGCGTTTCTTCGCACTTGCCAATTCTAAAGCAGATTTGATTCTACATTTCGATGGTCTTCCTGGTTGATTTTTTGGCAATTGGGGGTTACACACTTGTTCCGCTATGTGGTGGTCGCAGCGCATCTATAGGCATCACTGATCCTGCATAGGCGTTAAGCAAATACCTACTGTAATAATATGGGTTACATAATGAGATACGAGAAACACCCTTGTGCTGAGCGGCTGCAATTGCATGTACGCATGGTAATTTGTCGATGTCAAAATGACGACAAGTGCATCTCTTCGATCTCAAATTAACAACATGCAAAGATGTTCCATAAATAACTTGTATATGCGAAGCATCAATTGTTTGTACCGTTGCATGTATGGCACAATTCACACGGTCCTGTATAACTCAAAATAATAGAATGGGTTATACCTATTATTTCAAAATGGTTGAATTATTAAATAGATAGGCTGACTTATAAAATATATTGGCTAACCTTTAACAATTTTTCAACACCACGTGTAAGTGTTGTTTTCAACGACATTGCTGATTCTCGTCGCTCATTAAACCATCTTGTCATCATTGATCTTATCGTTTCCAATATGCGAACGATTGGATAACTTCTTGCTTTAGAAAGGACCTTGTTCATCGATTCCGCTATATTTGTCGTCGTTAGGTTATACCTATCACCCGAAAATGAACACGGGCCCACATGCGATATCTGCTCTTTCGAGGTAACCATGAAGTTCAGGGTTAATGACTTCAATATCACGGAAGACGGATTCAAATTCGTCAACTCTATAACAATTAGCAGCTTTCTTCACTAAACGGAACAAATTCCCCCCTCTGAATCGTAACAGCATGTTCTTGTATAAATGATACGTATAAATTCCACGAGATGCCAATGGATACACGGTTCGAATAGCTTTCCCAATTGACTTATGCCTATCTGAGATGATCGCAAGACCGTTATCATCAGGAATAACGTTGTTCAATTGCGAAAAAAACCATAGCCAAGATTCATCATTTTCAGTGTCAACCACCCCAAACGCTAATGGAAAGATCTGAAAGTTTCCATCTTGAGCTAGTGCTATAAGGGCGTCCTTTGTATTTTCCATGGAGAAATGTACCATCCACAATGACTACTTTGCGCATAAAACGAAAGCCACTGATGCTTGCTCCAAATGCAATAAATAAATACTTAAATCTCCTAGACTCATCGAGTTCAAGACTAGTAACTGTGCCTCGATTTGCCTTTTGTATCATGTAGAGAAAAGAAGGTAAGTCTTCATATCCCTTTTCAAGAGTTCCCAACTCGATCTCTCTTGCAAATCTTAATGTCCTATAGGCCTTCCAGTAATCCATCTATTAATCATTATATAAATAAGTTAGAGCTATACATAAGTCAATCGCAGAAAAGCCATAAATCAGCCACTATATTAAAGCATAAATCAGCCGTCACTTATAATAAACAATAAATCAGCCACTATATTAAACCTTAAATCAGCTGTAACTTATAATAAACAATAAATCAACCACTATATTAAACCATAAATCAGCTGTAACTTATAATAAACAATAAATCAGCCGTCAGAGGATCATAAATAATAAATCAGCCCGAAACTATACCATAACTCGGCCATTACTAAACCATATATCAACCACCAACTACAATAAGTCAGCCTCAATGAAGTAGGAGATTACCTTAATTCCAAAGTGCTTAGTAATTGATACTCCCACATGTCTAGGCAGAACTGATGGCTCAGTGTCGCCAATCAAATCCATATACACTGCTCCCAACACATCCGGTGTTGCTTGCCGAGATCGAGTAGATCGCTCTGTAACACAACATGTGTGTTCTGAATTGAACTGATGAATATAGAATTCTGCGGATTGTCCTATTGTAGAAGCACGAACTCTCCATCCACATCCGTTTACCCAACACTTAAGGATCAGAGTATCAACACGAGAAACTGATACATCAAAATCAAACCTATCTCTCACCGATAGAAGTTTCAGTCGTTTCACCAACGCTTCTTTACTCTCGTATCGTTGACCTACAACGAGACTTAGCGAAGACAGATCTAACCTAACTGGATCAGTGTCTTTCGATAGTTGTTTCGAAATATTATGTACTCTTTTCTTCGGCGGCAGTACCTCAAAATCTTCATCTTCTTGTTCATGCTTCCCCAGTAAGCTGAAGTTATCATCATCAGATGATGCACCATCCGGATTGTCAAAAATATCAAATATGCTGTAAAATTCGTCTTCTTCAACGTCGTTATCCCGGATCTCATCAGATCTCCCATTACTTAACTCTTCTTCTGGAACATGACTTAGTGGTTGTTTAATCTTCTCTTCCGATTTATCATGATGCATAACTTCACTGTCTTCTTTATCTATAACCTCAACGCATAAACGTAGCTTATCACTCTTGCGTAAGCTTAGAAAACCTCTTAATTGACGAGAATTAGAAATATAAACCGGTGGAGTATCAAGCGCCATTTTTGGCAAAGTCTTGCTCGAGAACATGTAGCTAAGTTGGATCTTACAGCTTACCTCATGTAACCCATAATCCTCAATAATCATCTGCACAAGTTCGTCGAAGGTTGTATGTTCATTGACTTCCAGAACTCGACACCTTCGTTTGTCGGCGTTGAAAATATATCTATTATTCTGTACCCAATTACTGCAAACTATAATAACCGGGTCCATTTAGGATTGAGTAAGATAGATATCTGAAGAAGATGATGGATGAATGATGAAGACGAAGAAGGATTTAAGTGTCAAAACCGACGGCTATACTATCCAGTAAATAGAGGTAAATCAGCCACTTAATAGGACCATTTAAACAATGTCTGACTTACTAGACACTTTGGCAGATTTATGAATACGGCTGACTTATGTTTAATCTGCGGCTGATTTATAAAACTGATAACGGCTGATTTAATACAAACATCATAAATATTCCTTTCTAACATAAAGCATCTAACATAATTACATAAATTGTGCATACATGTTTCGGACTTCATCATAAATATTCCTTTCTAACATTAAGCATCTAACATAGTTACATAAATTGTGCATACATGTTTGGGAGTTCATCATAAATCTCAGCTGCCATCTTTTCAAGTATGCCCTGGATATTATCATCGCTGAGACCTTCGAAAACGACGCCAAGCGATAACATTTCAATATACTTAAGTGAGAAGATGCCACAATCACCAACGTTTTTATTTTGGGGGATGCCTTTTCTCCTCCTGAATTTAAATTGCTGATTACTTGGCTTTCGGAGGGTAGAGGGAATTATTTCGTTCAACAGCGCAGGCACCATGCGCGTGAACATCCCGCACTGCTTCATGTATTAATTTATCAGACTCTACAGTTCTTTCTCCTATGATATCGTCGTAATAATCTATCTTCTCCTTAGAAATCAATCTCCAACGTTACCCAAGTGGTCTCCGTTAACTTGTTGAACCAAGCACGCGAGATCTACATCCACATACCATTTCTTATTTGTTGGCATGTCAACAGGAGATTTGCCATTCACTAAATCCAGATACGATTCGGTGAATTTCTATTTCTTTGGATCTAAACTCCACTGTTTGTAGTCTTTCACCCACATACACGAACCATGGATCGATAAAAGCAATTCGGTCAAGATAAAAAGGAGATGGAACGTTCATAGACCTCTTCCGAATCAATCGTAGAAACTGTGTCAAGTCTTTGTTATGAAGAAACAATAGTATAAGTCACCCAAACTTAGAATTAATTCTGTACTTAAACTTAAGTCACCTGTACCTAAACTTAAGTCACTACCTAAAGTTAAGTCACTCACCTAAACTTAAGTCACTGTCCTAAAGTTAAGTCACCTTTACCTAAACTTAAGTCACCTGTACCTAAACTTAAGTCAGCCTGTACCTAAACTTAAGTCACTAAACTTAAGTCACTGTACCTAAACTTAAATCAGCTCGACCTAAACTTAAGTCACCTGCACTTAAACTTAAATCAGCCATAACATACCTCGGATGCCACCATCCATAATCTTTTTCGAGGCCAATCCTTTCTCGGGAGTGATAAGCTCCCTATAGAGAAGGACATCTTCGAGGAATATGTTTTTTCTCTTTGAGGGAATATACCGATGAAAAAAACAACAGATTGAGATCAAGTTTAGGCAAAATAAAATATACATATGTACATACTCATATTGTCGGAGGAATTCTCTAAGTGTCTCCATTTTTCCATGATCCACTCTTTTCGAGAGGATCATATATTGCTTTTGAAGGAACCAAACCCTTCCTCATTAACGACATTCCATTCAGTCCTACCATCGGATATGGTGCAGGTGAAGGCCACGTTTTCTTGGGACGCTTTCCAAACAGAAGATGTTCTCCCCTAGTTCCTTCTCTAGCACATTTAAAGCAACATCCAACTTTGCTTGCCTAAGCTTCTCCTCCTCGTTCTCTTCGAGTCATCGAGCAATTTATTCTCATCTGCAGCGACTTGATCTGTTATATCCGCCAACTCAGATGTATCTAGCAATATTGGAATCTGTTTCATATCATGTTGCTTGGGGTGCTTCTCTTGTTTAACTTTTTTTAGGCATAAACAACTCCCTTCGTCCCTTATCCTTTACCTTCTCTTCATGGCCTATATTCTGGGCATTGTCTTCCTTCTTGTCATTTCCTTTCTTCTCTTCTTGGTTTTTATCTTCTTCTTTTCTTTTCTTCTCTTCATTGCCTGCTTTTTTTGTCAATGCTTTCAGTTTCCTTTTCTCGACTTCTTTTAGCAGCGCATTGTCATCTATATCAGAAACATTTATCGGATATGGTTTATGCTGTATCAAAAACAATTATATATTACCCATAATATATAGCATAAATCAACCATCATTTAAAGTATAAGTCAGCCACCTCACAATTGTAAGTCAGCCATAATATCTAGTATAAATCAGAATATTACCGGGCTAGTCACCTCTTCTCCTTCGAAAACCTTCGACATGCCATCGTTTTGAATGGAATTTTCAATTTCACGAGGTTCTATCAGGGCTTTCAGCCTTTTCAACTCATTCTCCATATCCCCAACTTTGTCTTCCACACATGTTATTCGATGGCCATATTTTTCATCGAACTTAACTTCAAGCTTCTCTTCTATCACCCCCACAATGCTGTTAATGTTTTCGTCAACAACATCAAATCTTCTGTCAAATCTAAGCATCATGTTTTCAACGAGTTTAAGAAGGCCATTCCCAGAAACATCTGGACCATAATCTTCTATTTTCATGCAATCAGCACCCTTTCTCTTCTTAACATTTCCTTCTCCATTCACATCCCTTTCATCAATCTTTTTTCTTTTCTCCTTCGGATGCTCTGATTTATCGACTTTCTTTCTGTTCTCGATAACTTCCACATTCTTGCCTTTGCCTTTCGTCCTAGATGGTTCAACTTGCTTCACATCCCAATAACCTTTCACAAACTTATCTTCAAGAATGTCGACTATCAGGTTACGAACTTCTATGCTTCAGATGTCATCATCCCATGGAGGATAGATCTCATCAATAGGCTTTATGACCATCCTCTTAACACGCACCTATATCAATATCAAACATTGTTGTAAGTAGGCCAGCTACAATATTGAATACCTACAATATTGAGATATTCAATACTAACTTAGCCACAAAATGAAACCATAGGTCAGCTACAATAGTAAACTAAGTCACCGCATATGAAACCATAAGTCACCACAATATTGAGATATTCAATACTAACTTAGCCACAAAATGAAACCATAAGTCAGCTACAATAGTAAACTAAGTCAGCCTATATATGAAACCATAAGTCACTCTAACATTGAGATATTCAATACTAACTTAGCCACAAAATGAAACCATAAGTCACTACAATAGTAAACTAAGTCAGCCGCTATATGAAACCATAAGTCAGCTACAATATTGAGATATTCAATACTAACTTAGCCACAAAATGAAACCATAAGTCAGCTACAATAGTAAACTAAGTCAGCCGCTATATGAAACCATAAGTCAGCTACAATATTGAGATATTCAATACTAACTTAGCCACAAAATGAAACCATAAGTCAGCTACAATAGTAAACTAAATCAGCCGCTATATGAAACCATAAGTTAGCTACAATATTGAGATATTCAATACTAACTTAGCCACAAAATGAAACCATAAGTCAGCTACAATAGTAAACTAAGTCAGCCGCTATATGAAACCATAAGTCAGCTATAATATTGAGACATAAATCAGCCGAAACATAAAACCATACCTCACCACGCTATTCAATCTCCTTACTAATAACCTTCTCTAAATCAGTACGCGTACGATTTCCACCCCATCAAAGAAATGGCAAAAGACTCGATTGATTTCTTCTCCCAAAACGCTCTCCGAATACCGTAATCGATTCATACGCCCAAAATAGCAACGCGTGCACGCAGCCATTGACGGTATACAAATTGCGTTCAAACTGAACCATCTTCACACCTTCTATAAGGCTTTTAAATGCAACCCGACCCCATGGATAACCAGCAAAGTCTTCATCCTTGAAGACTCTTTTTGCTGTTTCTAAAGGCATTCTAGAATTATGATGTATACCATAAATCCCCATGTGTAGAATGCATAGCAACCCCAGCATCATCCTTTTTGGTAAATCCCATGCACGGCACCTACCAAATGCTTTGGCCAACTCATCATACTTTGGCCCAACTCCATACGGCACACCTAACTCTGCCTGAAGCTAGTGTAGCTCACAACTTTCCTTTGGAAAAACATCGGTGTTTAGCCCAATCTCAAGCAAATTACGTAGAGGTTAAACCTGATCGGTTGACCACCAGTACACATATCTCATATGCATTCTCTATTGCCAACCTGACGGGTCGAAGAGAAAATGCATCTTAGCCGACCAAACGTAGTCGAAATCAACAAGCTTAGGAAGCGATCCAACAGATGATTCCTTAATTGGTTCCCATGCATCGTTTCCTATAAGCTTCTTTAACGCGAGAAATTGCCTAGTTGACAGTTGTGATTCATGCTCTTATTCTGCAAAGGCGATTTCCGGGCGTAAAAGTGTAATCGGGTACTTCTTTGGTCCATCGGAAGAATCCATCTATATAAAATAGAAATATATCACACATAAATCAGCAATAAATTCTCCAAATCAAACATAAATTAACCATAAATCAGTCAGTAAGAAAACCAAAAATCAGCTGCTTAGGGTTGCTAATTTATGATAGGTATATGTCATCGCTATAAATCTTTTACCATAGATAAAGTAACTTAAACACATACCTTTCTAGTTTTCAAGTGGCGAATTAGAGCTTAACTCTCGGAAATTTGAGATTCAAATTTTTGGGCAGATGAACGATGTCGATCGATGAACAGTTATCTTTATAGTTAATCTTCGGGATTCTCGACGAAGCGGTCGTTGGGAGACGGACAGAAAATCCTGGTTTTAACAACGGAAAGATACTGGCGTTAATCCGAACCAAATTTAGCGAGGAACTTCTCCTCGATTTCGCAAGAGAGTCGTGCGTAAGAAGAGACGAGAATTTTTTTTTTATCTAACCAAAAGTGAAAGTGAAATGAACAAGTCTCTTTTCAAGTTTTAATAAAATAACTTTGTTTCTTTCAACCCAAGAAAATTCAAAAAAGGGCAAAATCCCACATGATTCCACAAAGACATCGACCAGCCAAGATTAACCCATAAGTCAGCCAGTACTAAACCATATGTCAGCCAGTACTTTCAATAAGTCAGCCAACACTAAACAATAAGTCAGTCCAGTAATTAAACCATAAGTCACCAAGATTAAACCATAAATTAGCCAAGATTAAACCGGATGACGCTTAACTTCAAGTAAGTCAGCCGTGACTGAAGAGTAAATCAGCCGTTACTGAAGAGTAAGTCAGCCGTGACTGAAGCCTAAGTCAGCCGTGACTATTTGCGACACTAGCTGATGATCGGTCACAATAAGCTCCACTTAAGTGGAATTTAGGGAGCTTATCTTCTCTTTAGTTTTCACTTATTTTGAACATATTTTAATAACTTCAGCTGGTCTTAGAAGCTTCCTAGGTGTCTCTTAAGGTCATAGAAATCGTGCTCAGATGATCTTCATGTTTGATCTTCAAAATATCCCACTTGACATTTTCGGCTATGATAGGATCCATCAGATATGCCTCCACTGTTGGGCCTCTCCAGGGTGATTGGCTGAGCGGATTGAGGTGATCTTAGATGTTTTGGAAACTAGACTCAAATATCTTTAGATCCATATGTGTCTTGTTTCCTGAGGTTTATTGAGCTGAAAGTGACACTTTAATTAACATGTACTTCAATTCGCAGCTCTCCAACGGCTTTAGGTGTAAATCTTCAAACTGATCAAGACTGATCATCATCCATAAAGTTCCTGAACTATTTTTTATCAAATACTATACTCAACCTAGGTTCAGATGAAATTGGTTTCACGATTTTAGCACAAGTCAATAATTAATGAGAATTCAAACAATATTGGACATAAACTGCTTAACTAATCACGACTGTTCGATGAACAACACACATCCAAAAATTCTGAAAGCAATTTTAAAAAATACTAGACTCATCCTAGGTTCAGAATCAATTGATTTAACAATTTTATCACAAGCTAATAATTTATGAAAATTCAAACAAAATCGGACAGAAAACTGCTTAACTTCGCGATGATGCTCTGAAGTCAGCCTCATTATTTTATAAGTCAGCCATGACTAAAACTTACGTCAGCCACGACTGAAACTTAAGTCAACCACTGAATCGTAAGTCAGCCATGATTGAAACGTAAGTCAGCCATGACTGAACCGTAAGTCGGCCACTAAATCGTAAGTCAGCCATGACTGAACCATATATTGTACAACCATCCATGACTGTTCATCTTCTTCGATTGAAATCCTGTAAACCTAGAAAAATGTGCGTTA
>CM051376.1:9911076-9936076 GCA_028015245.1 Cardamine occulta | reverse complement strand
ATGATTTTTCTTAAGAATCACTGTCAAACCTTAACATAATAACTTCAAGGTAACTTAAACACAAACCTTTATAGCTTTTGAATTCCCAAATCAAGTTTCATTTGCAGAAATTTGAGTTTCTAATTTTTGAAATTTCAATTGCGGAAGATGAATAACTCTTTGCGATTTTTTTCTCCGGAGATAGTGCAACGAATGCGGATGTAGGGAGACAGAGGAGAGGAGGCACGATCGAAAATTTGGGGAAAAAAAACGTTTTTGCTTCTTAAAGTTTTTTTTTTTATGAAAAAAAATAAATCATAATGGCAAAATCTGTAATTTAAGTTTTAAATTTGGCTAAACTGACATTTTCATTACCAAAACTGATATTTCAGTAATTTCAAAAATAAATATCTATGGTAGTCATTTCACAACTTTTCTAGTATATTTAAGTAATTCTTTCTAAAAATTAACATCAATTGTTTAAGTGATACAAAATATGTATCATTTGAAAATGGTGCAATTTGTTTCTTACATTTATCTCACATCGCCAAAACAAGTTATGAAGAGAAAATGACTCCTCTATAAATAAACTCATCACCATATAAATACTTTAACGTATTTATTTTAATTAAATATTAAATAATATGTAGACTTTATCAATAAAATTTACATATTATCATATTAAATTAATAATATTTAATATTTTGATTAATTTAATTTAGTTATAAAAAATAAACTTCACTTCCTCTCCTTCACTTTTCTCAGATCTGTTTGACATTTTTCGATTGCATCTCAAAACCTCAGCTATGGCTACTTCCTTCGCCTGGAAGCTCGATGACCATCCCAAACTCCCCAAAGGCAAAACGATTGCCTTAATCGTCTTAGATGGCAGGGTTGAATCTGCTCCTGATCAATACAATTGTTTACAACCGATTCAATTATAATATCAATTATAAACAAATGATATAACTATGTAGCATCAATTGTTAGATCTGTAGCAAATATTAACATCATTTATATTAATTGATGCAAAATTAACATCATTTGTTTGTAATTGATGCAAATTTAATATCATTTATATGTAGCTGAGGTAATACTTTTCTCTTATTTTGCATCACTATTTCTAGAATCATTTACATAAATGATGAAAATTAGTTTGCATCATTTATAAGTAATGCAAATACACAAAATAAGTGAGGCAACATATCCCTTTTTGTAGTGAATTTTGAGTTTTTGCAAAAATATACCATACGATACGTCCATACCATACATTAGTTCATCACATGAATCTTCTCTTGATGTCAACATTTATTAAATATTTTAAGTAACTAATCTGGGAGTTTCCAAACATTTTTTGGATAAGGTGGTTATAAAACATTTTTCATAATTTTAGAATTTCAACCCGCTGTTAGGTGTTAAAAAACACCATGCACTTCTTTCCTCATATTGAGTCAAATCCATCTATAACAATTTCTGAGACTCTTGGAATCCTAAAAATATTGTTACTCAAATATGAAATCCCAGTGTTAGGTTGATCATCATTGATAAGCGCAGTAACAATTTTCAGTAAAATCCAATCTTCTGTATAATCCTTTCTTCGAGATCAATATTTGCATATAGATCTCAGAAGTGCACTAGAATGTGTGTTGTGAGTAAGTGTTTGTTTGATATATCGACCATTATACCCTAACATATATTTGAGACAACTTGTTTTCTCAAAATCGGTGCCTAAGTTCAGTAAGCTCTTTGAACCGATCAATTAATGCAGATTGCATACTGATATATATTACCCTGAATATTAACCTATAAAAAATTCTTTAAAATATACACAAAAAAGGTAAATAATTTTAATAACCATGGATAGTTAGAAAATTATTTTTGTGTTAATGGTTATTTTTTATTAGTTCTCTATCATAACATCAATTTTTGACAAAAATGCCCCTATAGCATTGTCAAAGGGTAATTTGTTTAACAATCAAATATTTAGACTGTCATCATCTCTAATTTTACAGATTAATTATTTGGTTAATATAATAGAAAATATAATATTATGTGACATAAATGAATTAACTTCTAAGTTATTTTTTAACGTGACATTAAATATATTATGAACATAGTAATGTATTTATCCGGCGAATTGATATGTTGCCTTTTTAGCTTGATTTTCATTGCATTTTCTCTTTAGTTTCTTGTGCTTGCATTGCATATATAGGTTTTTAGATGCATGCTTTCATATATTATTTCTTGTTTAAAGATATTGGAGTGATATATGCAAGAAGAGAAATCATTTGAATGCAAATAAGAGAAATGATGATCTAGAACCAGTCTGAGGTATCTCAAAGATTGACTCATATGAAGGCATTTCCTTACGATTTAGTTCCAGAATCTCTAATGAAAGTTCTATAAATTTGGGTTAGCTTTCTAATGGAGTCATTTGAAGTCAATCAGAGCTATGGTTCCAGAGTTATGACTGATTTAGTTAAAAGCGGTATGACCCAGCGACCAGAAGACACCGCATGAGATTTAACGAAACATACCTAGTACTTTAACGAAAAGTGGCAGCGGGATGATGACACCGCAGGGCTCTAGCGGGATGATGACACCGCGATGACGCATATGAAGTTCTGGTTTATGTTGCTAAACCGGTCTAATTCAAGCTGCATCTGAAATTACTCAGTTGGTTATGTGTTGAACAAGCTTCCTTTTATCTTTTACTATAAATACCCTTAAATCTAATTTATGTCTTATGATTGTTGTTAGAGATTTTGCTTAGCCTCTTTTGAGTTCTAAGAAGACTTTGTTTTTAATCCCTCTATTTTCAAATATTAAATATTCTTATCTTCTTAAATCCTTCATTGCTTCTCTTTATAATCATGATTATGCATCAATCAAACCAATTGTTTTGTGTTTTCATGATGATGAGTGAGTAGTCATTTTAGAGCTCTTGGAAATGTAGATTTAGGGTAATTGGTTATTGATTAGTGAAGTTTAGGTTTGTAACTTCTTAGATCCATGCTTGATAGGTGTTCTTAATGCTAGATTAGCCTAGGAATTGGTAGTTTAGAGCTTAGGCATTTTCATCCTCATAAGGTGTTTGATAAAATGCTTGAACCAAATTACTAAAGTGCTTATCATGTTTAGCCAATGAAAAATAGTTGATTAAGGTGTTAAGTGGTTAATTAGACTTGAGTGTATTGCTCATTGATGTAGCTAACAGGAGTTATTGATTTTCAAGTGATTAGTGAAAGTATTAGTGCTACGAAAGTGGATTAGTATATATTAGCAATGTAAGACCGATGGATTAGCTCTAAGAGATATAATCAAGCTCCACTAGTTAGTGAGTTATTATCCTATTCATCTATTATTTTCTGAGAGTTCGCTTAAAACCGTTTTTAGTTATTTCCCGTTTTAATTCATTTCAACTTTTGTTTCCAAAACAAACTTTTATTTGCTTAGATTGAAATTGGGATTTGCATTCCTAGTGTGTTAAATCTTGTTTCTCCGAAGATCGATACGTTTTTTTTTATTACAACGTACAACAGAGTTTATTTGATAGACCTTGGTTTGCAAAAACCTAACTATGACGAATGATGGATAAAGTTTTATCGATAATTTATTTGTTAACATGATATATATTGTGATATATTGATAAACATAATTACAATGTTAACAAATGAATTATTGATAAAAAAAAGTATCCATCATTCACATGATAAATACATTACTATGTTTAAAACAGATGTTAATCCATTTATGTCACATGATATAATATTTTTTATTATGTTAACAAAATAACTAACCATTAAAATTAGAGCTGATGATGACGTCAAATAAAAAATAGAGTTGATGATAGTCTAAATATTTTGATGGTTAAATAAATATTTACCCAGTTAACAATGCGATATGAACATTTTGGTCTGAAAATTGATGTTATGAGAGATAACTAATAAAAAAAAATAACCATTACCAAAAACTTAATTTTCCATTCATCTGATGTCATCCTTTGCAATTTCCCAAAACATCTCAGTTTTTTGAGGGAGAATTTCAAAAGATTAAAAAGTTTATAGTAATTCCATAAAACCATGTCTGACCTTTTCGTTATACGTAAAATAAAAGTGGAGAAGAGTTACACTAATTTAGGCGAACCCAAAACAAATCGTTGAACAAGTTTGTTTGATTTTACCGCAGAACAAGGAAGTGTCCTCATTTCCCCAGATTCCTCTCTTCTTTCTTTTGACCAGTTTAATCTCTCTATTCCCCACGTAAAACTACTCTCACCTTCACCAAGTTTTTGCTTCTATGCTCAAAATAATGCAAATCTCAGACCCAAGATTCTGAGTTTTGCTAACATTTGCTTCTTTTTTTTATCTTGTGATAGTTTGTGAGATGAGTTTCAATGTTTTTCAGGATTCACCATCACCAGTTTGAAAGATGGATTCAAATGTTAGATTTGATCAGAAAGTCATCAACGGGTTCACGCCGGTGCTAACATACGCAGCCTGCGAATGGTTCCTTATATTCCTCATGTTCATCGACGCTCTTCTCTCCTATCTTCTTGTTTGGTTTGCACGTTACTGCAGATTGCAGATGCCATGTTTCCTCTGTTCCAAGCTTCTTCATCCTCTTCATTGGAGATTCTTGCTCTGCAGAAACCACAAATCAGAGGTTTCATCTTTCATGTCATGTCAGAATCATGGCAACAACTTAGCTGATTGTCGAGGAATGTGCGATGATTGTCTCTTGTCCTTCACCAAAATGACTGGTCCGAATCCAGACATGAACAGATTGCTTTTAGGTAAATTAGGTTATGATCTGCTCTCTAAAAGCCATTTTGATCACCCTAGATCATGTTCTTGTTGCAATAAACCATGGAGGACGAGACATCATACACAGAGACTGATTAGGTTAGGCTCTCGGGGAAGAAACTCCCCCAGTAAACCTAACATTCCTGCTCCAAGGCATCTTACTCGACAAGGAAGCGGTGGAAGTTTGAAGAAAATGAGAGATCATATGGTAACAAGTGGTGCTGAGTATATAGACCTTGGAAGCCGAAGCGATGGTATGGCTCATGTGGGTTACACAGAGCTAAAGATTCACTCTGATTCTGAATCCGAGTTCCTGTTTTCAGATGATGATGCATTCCTTCAAATAACTGACTTCATTGTTGAGCCATCTGAGAAACGTGTTCACAAGTCTCTGTCTCGGAATAACTTCATTGTTGAGACATCTGAGAAACGTGTTCACAAGCCTCGGTCTCGGAAATCATCGTTTGATGAGAAGAAGATGTCAAATCATAAACAGCGTGATTTGCAAAACAACCATAATAAGAACATTCATGTAGAAGATTATAGAAAGGCAGAATCTTCCATGCCTAAGCGTAGTCTTGTAAGCAAGACTCAGCAGCAACGATCTGTTAAAGCAGAGGAGCATGCTGCTGCACTCTCTGAGCTTATAACTATGAGTGAAGCTCGTCCGTTCCCACTGGGTTTACCTCAAGAGGACACCGCAGTAGCAGCAGCACATAATGGTATGTTTATATAATGCCTTTTAATAAACTCTGCATGAACACTTATGTCAGAACCTATGCATTCATGTCATATTGTTTCCTTAAATTTTTAAAGTTGTTTCTTGTAGAAAATGAAGTTGAGGTAAGTGGCAACTCATCTCCTTCGGGGGGGGAATTCTTGAGCCCTTCTGGAGAAATTGTTGCCTCTCGGGGAATTGAGATTCAAGCGGATGATGATTCTGTAGACTTTGCTCAAAACAACTCCGGTTCAGCTGTGAAGATAGAAGCATATGAAGCAGCTATGGAGCAAAATTTGTCTGATCATATAAATGCGGCTGGTTCTGTATCAAAGGAACCTTCTAGTGATGAGGAAAATGAAGTTGAAGCAGATTTTAAGCCTTTTATGTCGAATAATATGTCAGATTCTCTGGAACAGGAACAGTCAGGTGAGAAAGAAAATGAGGTTAATGAAAACAATGTTGCAGAAGAATATTTCAGTAATGTAGAAGAAAATGAGGTTAGTGGACACTCCGAGCCGTTGACATCAAAAAATCTATCTGGCTCATTTGCTGAAGAACGATCCAGTGAGGAAGAAGATGGAAGTAATGGCTATTCGGTTGCGAAAGACCATTCCAGTAATGAAGAGGATGTGGATAATGAAGAATCCGAGCCGTTGACATCAAAACATGTAGCTGGTTCATTTGTTAAAGAACAATCCAGTGAGGAAGAAGATGGAAGTAATGGCTATTCGGTTGCGAAAGATCATTCCAGTAGTGAAGAGGATGTGGATAATGAAGAATCTGAGCCTTTGACATCAAAACATGTATCTGGTTCATTTGCTGAAGAACAATCCAGTGAGGAAGAAGATGGAAGTAATGGCTACTCAGTTGCGAAAGACCATTCGAGTAATGAAGAGGATGGGGATAACGAAGAATCAGAGCCTTTGACATCAAAAAATGTGACTGGTTCTGCAACAGAAGAACCCTCCACTAAAGAAGAGCATGGAGATCATGAAGAGACTGAGCCTTTGACGTCACAAAAGATCCCCACTGAAGAATCTTCATTAGAACACTCTGATAAAGATTCCTCGAAGGTAACAGAGACTCAAAACACTTACAATCGGTCATCGGAACTAAAGAACTCTGCTTCTGTGGAATCTTTTGTAAGCACTAGCAGTGACATCGAAGGCGAAAATCTTGTTGATCTGTTAAGGCAACAACTAGAACATGTCAGGAAAAGCCTAAGAGATCTGACTAGAGAATTAGAGGAGGAGAGAAATGCCTCCGCTATTGCTACAAATCAAGCAATGGCGATGATCACACGGTTGCAGGAGGAGAAAGCAGCTCTCCATATGGAAGCTTTACAGTACCTGAGAATGATGGATGAGCAAGCGGAGCACGACGTTGATGCACTTGAGAGAGCAAACGATGTCTTGGCCGATAGGGAAAAGGAAATACAAGATCTTGAGATGGAGTTGGAATATTATAGAGTAAAATATCCAGATGAGCCAAGAGAAGAAATTCTCGCTAGCATGGGAATTCTCGGTAACATAGAAGAAACAAGTGGCACCTCAACAACTGATGAGACCAGCAATAAAGCTTCAATAGACACTAAACTTACCGATTCTCCATCAGAGGGAAACTGAGAAAGAATACACATTTCGGAAGCTACATCAACTTACTGGAGGAAGAATACCCAAGAGTGCTGAAAATGAAAGCTCCTAGGCCTGAGAACACTTTAGTAGTGATGGTCACAGGAGACCCAACAGAATAATCTGCAGAGGCATAAAGATACTGTACAAGCATTCATTGCAGAACCATTGGAAAGCTATTCCCAACATGGAAAGTGATTCTTTCGAGCATAGTAAGCACAGGAAGGGAAAGAACGAGTGGATTACCTTAGAGAATGAGATTTCAATGGTAGAGAAACATTTAGAGACACAAAAGAGAGAGCTTTTGTTTTGTAATAATAGGGAAATGACAAGAGGTAGAGTTAGTTGAAGAGATAGCTTGGGAGCTGCAGGAGAGCAAGTGAGAAGATGATTCATCGACCTGTTATCATTGAGTGCAGGTGCGGCTTTGGAAAAGCCTATCGTCTATGCTAGAAGAAAACTAAACATGATCCATGTTAGGAAGCGAGCCTGAATCATTCACTTTATTTTTTATTTTTAGTTATATTTTTTGTGTGGTTACCTTATTTTTTAGGAGAACATACCAATCATCTCATTAAAACTAAAAGATTGCAGGAACAACATATAACTGAGGTTTCAAACTTTATTACCATAAGTTTAATCCAAATGAGATTATCCTTTCCTACTTGAGAAGAAAATTTAACTGTTACAAGACAAGGTGTAAAGAAAAATCACATTGATAAGTACCTTAGGATCAACGCTTTCTTCAACTCACTTCTTGAAGCTTTATTGTAGCATCAAAGCTGAATCTTTCACCTGGTTCAAATGTTTCTTCAAGATCTTCATAGCTTTGCTCAACAGTCAAGTCTTTGCCAACCTTTAGGTCTTCCTACGAAAGCATTAACCACTAAAATCAAACCATTTTGAACTCCAGCCACTAGAACCAGGCGCAGGTCCTCAGTAATTAATCAAAAGATAATTTACTCATTGGTTCTGACTGGCTTAGACACCCTAAACTAAGTCTGTTGAACTAATTCCCATTCTAGTAGCTAAGTCTGACTTAGAGGGTCTTCTGTTCCTATATTTACATTTCAAGGAAGAAGGACCTCAATCACTAAGAATTTGACAGTGCGGTATCAGTTACTTCCTCATAAATCATTTAAGTCTACTGTAAAAAAATTCTTTAGGATCACCTATTGGATAGCTCTCAAACGAGGACTCTATTTATTTAATTTAAAACATCACCAGCTGAAAGAGAATCTACCAAGCAGCTTCAGCTTATTACATACCTGTTTAGCATAGTCTGCAATAGTAGAATTGATTAGTTTCTTTATCACCTGCCTATAGACTTTAGAATATCCAAGTATCTCTAACAATACATCTCTGGGTATCTGCAAATATAAGGAAAAGGGCATTTAAGTACAGGTCAACAAAAGACACTATAAATGTATTAAAAAGTGAGTTCATCAGTATAAAATGTCACTGGAAGAAGTCCAAAACTAAGAGTAACTCTGCAGTGCGTAGCATGATCTTGTAGGGTTAAAAGACAAAGGTTCCATCGCCATTCCAACACCAAGCCATGGTTAAGTTATTTAAGATTTGATGTGTCTCAGTGTTATTTGATATAGTACACGGTCAAAAACAATCGATGCGAAAATCTCGAAATTACGCTGAAGCAAGAACTTACATTTGGGGTCTTCCCTGGAGTTCCAAGATTGGTAAGCAGATATAAGGAAAAAATACAAGGGGAAAACATTAGAGAAGCACTCAAAGGAAGTAGGTGCTAGTGTCATCAGCAACAAACATATCATTACAAAATTATGAAAACTTTCCAGAACCTTGGACAACCAATTCCTAGGAGCAATCTTGACAAGAGTAGCTTATATGTCCACTTTATTAAGTAAAAAAAAAATATTTCCGAATTCAATGAGGAAATTATAAACTTGCAGAGTGTTGAATAAAACAAGTAATCTAACACTAAAAAAATCAAATTTGTTCACTCAGAGTAAGCTACAAAAACCAATTAATGTTCCTAAACCTATAATCTAGCCAAAATAGTGAAGCATGGACCAAGATCCCAGTATAAGAAATCCAGAGTAGCAAAGTAAGTTTTAAAGATCTCCCTTTACTAATAATATCTTCACATAGCTTAAGAGAGTATTTGTGATGTTGAGTACCTCCTTTAACTCTTCGAAACCCCGGAATTGGCTGTGCTGCAGCAACCATTTTTTCAAATACATGGTTAAACTCTGTTTGAGTCTTCTCTCCTGATACTTCTACATGAACCTGCTCAAGCCAATAGGGATATGATAAGATGGAAAGCAACAAAGTCTCAAGACACTGAGTAGATTATAGAAATCAGAGATTCGTTTTGTAATACTGGAAGATAAGTGCAATTCAGATTTCATAATTCATCCTTGTCACCAGTCTCATGCTTTTTTGCGCAGAAACAATGGCATACCTTTACTTCATTGTTGTTTACAGTCCCAACTGTAGTAATCAGAACTGATTCATCCTTAGAAGAAGTCTCGACATCTGCACATGTTCACAAAAAAAAAGAAGCTAAAACAACAACAACAACAACAAAAAGAGAGAATATAATTTAAAAGTGTGAACCTGAAGGTGCTGCACAAACTGCAACAAACTGTTTATTCGTTGCTCTGTAAAGAGTAGAGAAAAAAAATCAATGATCCAAGGAAGAAACTAGAGCTGGAGTAAAACAATCAAAAGCAATATAGTCCAAACACATGAAGGGATTCAGTAGTCATAAGACTAGCATTTTGTTTAATCTTAATTTGCTCCTGAACAAGCTCAAGCTCATTGTATTTTACCTTGTAGACAATTTGTGTTGCACTGAATAAGTTGCAGGAAGAGTTACAAAAGAAGAAAATTGAAATCTTGGTTTGGGATCAATAATCTGCAAATTAAAACAGAAAATGTTGGAACAAAAAACATAATTTTGAAGAAAACAAAGGAAAGAAATACTAAAGAAGAAGAAGAAGCTTACGGAAGAAGAGCTAAAGCTACAAAACGCGAGATTGTGGATGCTAATTGTCTGCATTATCATCAGCAATGTTATAAAAATCTTAGGGTCGGCTGCACTTAGGCCCGGGAGGTAGAAGATGATCTGTTCACAAATTACAATGTTGCCCCTCTCATTAAAGTTAAAAATTAGTCATTTTGGTAGTACAAGCCTCGAACCCAGGCCCGAGAGAGAATGACAATCAGCTATATCGCCACTGAGCTACGGTAATATTCAAGTATTTTCGATTACAATAATATATACCTTAAATCTTAATAGAAAATACATATTTTCTCTTAATTTTTTGCAACACCTAGTCCCCGATTAATCCCCGCATAGACTGACTAGGCACTAGGCACTAATCAACCGTCCAACTAACGCCTAACATTTTTTAGAACATTGATCATCAGAATGAAAAGTCGATAGTTTGTTGCTTATTTGGCGTCTTTTACTTTTAAAAGATTGACATTGCATTATTATAGAATTAGAATTCAGAATTACTTGCTTTGTCAAAAAATAGTGTTTTTCAGAATTTGAAAGCGTGACACAAGTTCGTCGAATATCGCATAGCGTTTAATTATGGATAAGAGATAGCAAAAGAGAAGAGAGAGAGATGAACTTTGTGTTAGAAATAGAAACACCGATGTCAGAGGGTCGGAGATGAAGGAAGAAGCAGAGGAGTGAGTCAAGGAGATAACTGATGAATCGATGATTCTATCTTTTCTTTCTTTGCCCTTTGAATTATTTATTACCACTTTTCACTAAGTCAAAAAAAAACAAAACATTCATCTATTTTGTCATTTGTTAGTTATTTCTGCATCAATTCTTATGTTTCACTTATCTTTTTGCATTTTGTTTTCTTTTTTTTTTGCTAAATTTTTTAAAGCTATTAATTAATTACTGTTTTTCAAAAAAATTGTAATGCTATAAACCTCTTATCACACCATACATAAGTTATTAACTATAATCAAGTTCACACATATTTTCTAATTTTATTGTTAAGACATAAATTTTAAAGAAGATTATAATGAAACTTGCCAAAAAATCTTGAAACACAATAAACTTGATGTTCTTGAAGGGGCACTGGAGTTTGTCTCGCATAGGCTTGTCTTACCCAAAAATTATGGTAATTACATTAAAAATAAAAGCCATATATAGTTTATCACTTGGATATTTTATTTTTATCAAAGATAAAATAAAAATGTCGTTGTCGTGTTAAATTGAAAAGGGGAACATTTTTTTAAAACACCGGAACAAACAAAAAGATGCATCCAAAGAGGTGATTAAAATGCACAAAATATGAATATTGCATATGTGATCTAATTCCTAAATGTATGCAAAAATTCATGATATTATCTTGTTCGTTTGCCCACCAAGATTGCCAACTCAGGAAGACTCATTCCCCCAAAATCATACTAATATATCTACATTATCTAGTCATTCCAATCATCAAAAAATTTGTGATATTTAAAACTAAAAGGGTTAAAGAATAAAGGATCAAAGAGGCCATCAAAAAATTGATTTAATGTTCAATAGCCATAGGAAAAAAGAAAAACGTTGTTTTTCGAACAAAGAAAAAAAAATGTTGCCTAAAAAGCTTCCTAAAACAAAATAAAATGGAGATTAAACGAGAAAAAAAAGAAAAATGAAAAATCTCGATCATGAATTTTCAAACAACAAGATAATCAAATTATGAGCATATTAAATCTTCTTCCCATGTCATCGATGTTAGAGGGTTTTAAAAAAGAAGGAGACACCATAGCTAAACTCAAATGTAGGGGTATTTGGTGTCGACCCAGAGAGGCTCGTTGTTGGTGTCGAGTGTAGACGCTCAAAAGTTCCTCTACATAGGCGCTATTAGTAACTCCAAAATCGTGTGGTTTTCATATCAAAATTATGTAGCTCCAAACATGTGTTACATTAAACAGTGTATTCTCAAAGGCTTTCACAAAATGACTACGAGAGTAAAATGTATAGTTTGCATGAACTACCACAAACCACAACCAGTATATTTGTACTATGCATTTTTATGCAAAAGTGTTTTATCATAGTAATGAGATAATGTACCAATTTGAAATATGAAAAATACTTGAGCAATGTGAAACTACATCAATACAAATACATAGTCAGTAAACACGGTTAACTGCATTAAATGGTTTTAGATTGAGATATATTGTGATATGAGACTACAAAAGAAACCCATTTCGACCTACCATGCTATAGAAATATAAGCCAATAAAAAAAAATAACAAGACAACATGCGGAAGAAATCAAAAGTGTAACTAAGAAACAACATACTAATATATACTACATAATAAAAGGGTAACATTTTATAAAAAAAAAAATTTAGTTTGTAGCTTATTACATGATATGCAATTAGAAAATAATAATAAAATTATTGAATCATAAAGGAATATAATTCAAGCTGATTGAGCATTTTACTTAATTTCTTTCCACCTTTTTAAAATTAAATTCTCAAAATATTTTTTAAAAATCTTTGTAACTAAAACATTTAAAAATTTAACATATTATATTATTAATAAAATAAAACGAAAATATCTTTAAAACTCTTCTTCTAACATATTAATTACTTTTAACATATTAAACTATCAATGAATCAAACAACAAATATTAAAAATTTTGAATATAGAATTTCAAACTACCATTACTATTTTTCAACCACAAAATAAATTATTTAAATTTATATAATACTTAAAATAATTTTAATCTGGTGTATTAGCACCGGTGATCATCTAGTAGTGTGATTACTTTGAGAAAGGGGTGAATTGATATCTGATACAATCTCAAGCATTGAACCTGAGAGTCGAAGATGTTCTTCTTCTTTCTCCCTTCGCGTGTGCTTGTCATGTTTTCGTACCTTTCGAAAGCTAATCACTGCTGTAACACACATCTTCTCTGTTGTGACATCTACTGAAATTTCTCTAAGTTTTAAGTTTCTATTTGGCTATTTATGCTTGATTCCAGTTTCTAGTTTAATTAGAATTCTTTTTCATTTCGAGAAATAGACCAATAGGCTTTGGAAGGTTCATTGGTTTTGTTTTTACCAAAGGTGACTCAGAAGACGAAGCTTCTAGGCTTCGGACACTAATCTTCAGGTAATAATTAAAGATCGATCCCAATAGTTTCAGAATCTGATCTTTAATTCCAAACGCTTAAATGAACAACCAAACGCAAAGATAAATAAAAATAAGTAAACTCAATAACAACCTGAAGGAGAAACAGAAGCAGAGAAGGAAAAATGCTATACATGAGATTGAGAAGATATTACTACTACATTACCCTTGCCCTGTTAATAAAACATATACATAAGAAAATTGAGCTTGCCATTGTCTTATCCAAAGTCCTCACTAACTACCAAAAAACAAAAAACCCTCCTAAATCTCATTTTAATGTCTCACAACAACATACAGAAGAAATACCCAAATAATGAGACGCAACGCTCCAACCGCACTATGGTGAAACCCTGCAAATACATGTCGAAAATGCAGGTCTTTGAGTTCTCTTCTTAAATTTGTCCATTGAATTTTGATTTTACTTATGTTCTAAGAACTAATGATTACATTGCAAGAAAACTACACTTACCATGATTTTTAAGAGTCTGAGATGTTGGCAAAGCAGGTAATGACATTTCTGCACATTAAAGTAAATTGAATAAGAAACAACAAAACTCTTTTTGCAATCTAAAACTTTTTCATTTTCTGGAAATTCCAACAATGAGCAAGAAGAGAAACAGGTAAAGAGAAATGATTACCCGGAGCACAGAGAGACAAAGAAGACATTGACGATGAAGATGGCCATGGAGCAGCAATGTTGTCTGTTAAATCACATGTAAAGCTGTAGCCTGTTGTATTGTCGAATATCAAGTCTGCAGGATAGCTTCTGAGAAGACAACCTATATTCACATTGTTACCCAAAAGGATCGTTAACACTTTTAACTTATTGGCGAAACAACAACACATATCAAATACATTTGGAATATGGTATGGAATGATGCAGACCTTGTTGCATTCCATATGCTGCTTATTGCCCAAAGACATACCCAGAAACAGAAAAAAGAGAGATAATGTCAGGGACGAGTTCAATAAAAGGTAGAGGAAAAAATGATACAGTTATTTGGGAGTCTAAAACAAAAATATTACCTTGGACACTGAAATCTTTGAGATCGACATCACAAAGCTCATAGATATTTGTCATAACACCACCTTTCCGTAACATAGAACCGATGACAGTTGCGCAGACAATGGCCTGCTTGTTTGTTATTAGCATTTGGTTCTGTATCCCAGAAATGTATGCATTCAACGAGCTACAGCAAGAAGGGCTTGGAGCAGCCACATTACGGCAAGCCTTGATCACTTCAGTTGGCTGCTTAAATTCCAAGGGGCAAGCTGTAAGCAAAATGTACAGTCAGAACAAATTTCCAAGACTAATCAAGGGAGATCGATAAGAAGATAATTGTACCTTTGTTAACTTTGCAGGACGATAAAATTCGAAATGCAGCGTTTGCATTGTCTGCCGGAAGCTTCCTGGAAAGATATGAATACACCACATTTTTGCAGTCGTTAATTCCGTTGACGTTATTTGATCCTCCCAAAGGGTTCTTATCACCAACTGTCGATTGGTGTCCTGAGATAATAAGCACAGCTTCCATGATTGCAGGTTGGCAAATTGGCCTGCAACACTCCTTAAGAGGATCAACAGTGCGACAGGCATCCAGTAATTTGCTACTGTTAACAACTTTCTCGAACGTTGTGACATCTGTTACTGGACAAGAACCTCCAGTTAGGTTTGACGACGTTACAGAGCAAAGTGCAGGTATTGTCATGTTAGCTCTTCTGCTGACCAGAATACTAACGATATCTGAAAAACAATCTGTAGCAACTGCATCAGGCAGAACCAACTTATCTGACTTCACATTGTGCTGTCCTTGAAAAATATGAAGTAAGCTAACAAACTGTGGACAACATATCACATTCCCAACAAGTGCAGCGAACGGTTGGGAACAATCAGAAGCCGCTGTATCGATAACACTTGAAATTGCTTGAAAGTCTGTAGGACATTTGCCGGTTAACTTGGGTTCATATGTATCAGGAAAAGTAGGGTACATTGGTGGTGTCCAAGGTAGAGCAGGGGATGCGTATTTGGGGATGACAGACGGCGATACTTGAATGGGACCAGATACTCCAATACCCGGTGGATTTGCCAACTCAGAGGTTGTCGATCTGCTACTATGCTTATTAAGCTTATAATGTGCAGCTACATCTTGGAAGCTAGATAACCAGATAATAAATAACAAGAAGCAATGAACCAAACAGCCTGATAAGAGAAGCAAGTAACACATTAATCAAACAATTTAATATATGTATGCACTCCACGAAATCAACTACAAAACCACATTATCGTGATTAGAGAGTTAGAATCTGGTTAGACAAACAGTCTCCCAAGTAACGAAGAGCTTTTCTTATGAGTTAAACCTGAAACAAAATCAGAAACTAAACTTACCCTTAAGCCAAGAAACAGTCACTACAGAGCCAATAGCTAAGTTGCCCCGCGGCATTATTTAGTTTTTCATCAAAGGCACAATACAGTAGTCAGATAAAAGCCATGACCAGTACCAATTCTGGCAAAAACACTCCTACAACAACCTTCAGAAAAGTTAGTAACTTTCACTAAACCCATTCGAGACAAGAAGCTAATGGACATCAACAAGTATGGTAGATGCAGAAAAAAGGAAATTAGAAAATTTAGTGAATGTCCTAAGTCATTTATGAGCTCTATTTTTCTTGCCAACCACATCATTCCATAACCTCTGTAATCATGATACCAACGAAAATTTGGGTCTTTTTTAAGTATTCCTCCAACTAGTAAAAGACATAAAGAATCCAACCTCTTCACATATTTAAAAAACAAAAAAAAACATAAAAGAATCTATAAATTTTATGTTCTTCCACCAAATATTTTTGGCATCTAACAACCATTTGCTTTTGTAATAGATCCTAAATTATTCGGATCCACCAAAAACACGATAAAAAGTTAAAAATTTCTGTTCTACCCAGGAAAAATAAAAACAGAGTCAATTCCCAATCTTTCAACACTCCAAATTCTCCCAAAAAAAAATGATAATAAGCTCCAAATGAAAACGCAGAGACTAAAATTTCTCGAATTGGTAATGATTTCTACAATTTTGAAGCTCTATTACGAGAAAGGGATAGCTATAAGAAGAAGAAACAAGCCATTATACCTGAAAATTTCACCATCCTCGAAAAAATCAAACCATTTTCATTCTTAGAGCAAAAAGGCAGCTTTTTCCCTGTAGAAATTGAAATCCGTTGGCTTCTCTTCGGAGAGAAGAAATCGATAACGGTGGTGAAGAGCGTTATAGCAGAAGAAGACTGAGAGATGAACCACACAAAAAGGGAAAGCAAAAAAGAAACTTGAGAGTTCTTACTTTACCTTTCTCTCTCTCTCTCTCTTTCTTCTTAACCCTTCACTGTGTTTTTTTTTTCTATTTCCTTATTCATTTTACCGTAATTAGGCATGATCCTAAAGGTGATAACTCATCATCATCAAACTCATCATAATCTAGTTAATGCCAATATTCTTTTTTTTTACTTTACAGAATTTGTTTCTGTGAATGAAAATTTTACCATAAATAGCTACATACTGCTCAAGTTTACTGAAAATACTGTTCCTTATCATTTATCAATATATATAGACTATCATACCACAAGAGTTAATAATAAAGATGCGAATAATCGACCAAAATTTTGATTGATGTTGACTTTAAAATGTATTATTATGCTTAGGAATCCAAGACAAAAGACATCATCTTTTAAGTAGATTTGTTGACAACGTTGCTCATGTCCACATTCTCTGTTGAATTTTGACGTTAATTTAATCAATAATTATTTCATCTGTATTATCTACACTACACTACACTACACATCTACAAAAAGCAACTATTACTCGCCCAAAAAAAGTCGGGTCGGGCGGGTTGAACCGGATTGGCATGGGCACAGTGAGAGTAATCCATTTCAGAGCTCTTTATCTCTCCGGAACTTGCATGAATTCCAAAATAAAAATTATTGAGACAGCCAAATTGGTGAAAACTACAAATATTACAAACACACAAACTGGTGGCAGATTCAACAAAACCATACATAAACTAATAACAATTAACAAGACAGAATGTTAGCATTTACCATAACCAACCAAAAAAAACGAAAGCTGATTTTGACAAGAAGAAGAAGATAATATAACCATGGAAAAAACAGCATCATCGTCGAGGAAAAGTCATTCAGCTAGCCAAATGGTTTGGGGAATTGTTGAACATACTGTGCCACATGAAAGCTCTTGACAAAACCATTTCGAGCTCTTGGTCTGTCCAGTTATGTGTCGGAAGGTGTTGCAGGAACATTACCATTTCTTGAAAATCTAGCTTCTTCAGCTCATCCGACCACTGCATTGTTCAAACGAAACTTGTATTTGATTCTCGTGGTGAAAAGGAAAAAACAATTCCAAAATTGAACTTGAAGAGCTCTTTGGATGTTTCTTACCGTCAAGAGAAAGCTAGCATATATATACACTAGGAAGTCTGGCAACGCATCTCCTTCAGCAAGATAAGTGTCCCATAGGCGGTTGATGAGATTGAATGGGATCTAGACAATTCAATTTTTTTGTCAGTTTACCAAAAATAAGCCAAGCCGTGGCATATATTAGTTAGAGTTCAGATGGTATTTAACCTCACGTATGAGAAGACAGTTATACCACCGGAAAGCAAATTGAAGAAACTCCAGCCCATGTTCTTCCATGTGTCTTGAAACAGGTTCTAGTACATAACAAGGCAGGGAAAAATTAGACAATGTTAACTCTGTATATCATAAAACAACAATTAGGCCTAAATTGGAAGAGAGGTGGTTGGTTAATCATAAATTAATGCACTAGGAAATGCAGTATTTTAGCATTAAGCACCATGACAAGCTAATTAGCATCCTTAGATCTTATCACTCCTATGACATCAACTCATCAACAGATTGCAAATAAGCGAAAACCATTGTTAAAACACACAAATTTTAAATTTCCGAGAAATGTAAATGAAGGACTTCATGGTAAATAAGATGGACAATGGACATGATTTTGTAAAGAGTCATGTGTCATAAGTTGTTCTGCTCAAACAATCACCAAAGATGCATCCAATTACAAGAGCAAGCTAATCAAGAACCTACCATCAATGCGCCTGACCAGTTCCTTCAGCTTAAACACAAGTCTCTGGATTCCAGGTTGAGCAAACGTGTAATGATCTTGCATACCATCAAGTAGCTTTGTTAAGCACCAGTAGCAATCCGCTTCTACATCTGAGACTTTTTCAGCAGATAGATCAGACATTGACCAACAGTCTACACCGCCATCTAGATATTCTGACAAGAATATAACTAGAAAGGGTGTGACCAGGTCGTTTATTCCTTGAACGTATCCACTCGCTGGATGCCTAATGGCCCTGCAAACTCAGCAGATTAAATTTTTAAATTTAGCTTTCAATTTAATTTTCCAACTGGTTGTTAGTTGACCGAAGAACAACTATAATAACAGCCTGCATTCTGAAACTCACCACGTGTAAAGAATACGCTCCAGTGATTTCTGCACCTGTTCTTGCTGAAAGAAACTGACATCTGGTACTGTCCTTGGACAATCAACAGCAATCTGAGAAAGAACACAGTTGCTAAGAAAGTTTACCAACTTCTGTAAATTATGTCTGAAAAGCACTGAGACTAGGAGGAAAAACCTGGCGAAGCATATTGATCTCATCATCAGAACGTTCAGAGTCTGGAAGGTCATAAAATTGGCCAACAGATTCAAGATATTCAAGACGTTTCCTTCTCAGAACAGCCTCCTTTCTATCTGAATTAGGTGGTGCATATCCCTGTTGTCAGTTTATATTTTAATTCAAATAGACAAAACAAACCAAAAACAAAAATTGTTGCCGCAGAAAATGCTGATGGGAAGCGCTAATAAGTAATAACATAAATCATCTGACTAGTGCAAGTGAGCCTTCATTCTGACTTTTAATAAACTAGACAGGTATTTACAGACGATGTTACAATGATCAGTATTGTAAATGAAGTTGTTAAATAAATGAGAATGACATATTTGTACTATAAATTAAAGGAGAATGTGCATGATAAGAAAAAATGAATTACAAATCAAAATGATCAATAGCTTAGCATTGACTATGCTAAACTATGAAGTCCTAGAGCATACCAAGAGAAGCCGCCAGACATCAGGCCGCATATAGTGTGGGACACCATTCCATGCTAGCTCACGCAGTTTCTCTGCAAGTAAGAAGAGGAAATTAAAAAGGCACCTCATATTGACCAATCAACAGAAGATCAAAATAGAGTCTTTGATTGAGCTATGTGGAAAAAAACTTGAACACAAGGCCATGTCTGACAAGTGATAACTTACACATTAACAAGAATACCATCCACATACGATTCTCACTATCAAACCAGATTCTGAGTAGTAAATAAAACACTACACATCAAAGGCAAAGTAGAGTACCTAAAATGACAGTAGTTTCTGAAAGCACTTTGTTGAACTTCATAACTCTAGCAGAGTCAGTTGATCTAACACCTATCTTAAAGTTTTGGACTTCTTTCATACTCCTTTCAGCACTAGAGTTCGATCGTAGTTTACCAGCATATGTATTATCATGCTTCTTACTTGAATTATGATCTTCCACCTGCATCATCACTCTTTAAATTTCACTTTCCCTTCATAACATAATAAACAAGAGAAAATCTCAACTCATTCCCACAACTATACCTCGACCGGATTCTCGAATCGTTCATTTCTTCCGGCGTCATTCTCCGACAAGCTCCGTTGATATGTAGGAGAGATAGAGGATTGAGGAGGATCAGGTCTCCTAGTCAACAATACCTTACCAGGAATACTTCTACCTTTAAGAAACCTAAAGCAAAACAAAATCGAGACTATCAAATCAACACATTTCTGAAGCTCTACACGATTATCATGAATTTTGTGATTCACAGTAGCATAACAAAGTTACAGATCTAAGACCTGGACTGCAACAATTGAAATCAAAAAAAGAAATGCAAGATCCCGGAGAAGAAAACATCAAAGTGGATTTGATTGATTGAGATTACCCCTGGACATTTTTGAGAGTTTGATTGAATCTGGAATCGTCGCGCTTTTGTTGCTCGTCTTCTCTACGCTCCATGTTCAACAACAGAGTAGCTTTACCCCACAAGTGAAGGCAAATAGTTTTTCGATTGAGAAATGGGAGATTATTCAAGGTTTCGATTGCTTTCCATCGATTTCAAAGGTCTAAAGGGAAAGCGATTTGAAGAAAAAAGTGTTTAAAACCAAAATTTGATTTTGTAATCGCAAATGATGGATTAAGGTGTAAATCACTGCATGAATTTTATTGGCCTCTTCGGTAATAACGAATCAGTACTTTCACGGCGACTTTATTTGCCATGGTTTTGGGCATTGAAAACGATGATTACATTTTAACATGAGTCAACACAAATACACTTTTATTTTTCTTAACTAAAGTGTGGGTTAGTTAGGAGCAGAAGTATCATTTGCTTGGCAAATGTACTACATGTTTCTCTTTCAATTTATATCAACAATTTCTACCCTCAAAGAGGACATTAACAATCAAATCCTGTTTAAGTGACCCTTCAAAAATCAAGAACCTTAAATCTCAGAAGCTATACGTAGATATTTCTATCATATCGTCGACAAGCGTTAACCTCTCGCAGAGGGAAAGAATGATGATCACATGAATCTCCTTTGCAGAAGGGAAAATGGCTTCTTATTCATATTTTGGTCAGACCGCGTTTTTTCTTGTTTACCGAAATCAATGGTTCAAATGAGGCGCGATCAAGGCAATGAGATGATGGGTCGCTCTGCATCCATGCGCTCGATCACCCTTCTAGCTTCTTCTTCTGTTGCAGGAACTACATTCCTTATCCTCAATCCATTTTTCATGGCCTCAGGTCTTACACTGAAGGTGAAGTAGAACCTGTTGGAAACCTACCATCCAAAATTCGCATCACCATAAACCCCCTTCACAACCGTACTAAACATGTAATGTGCATAGCTCGAAATATATTTAAAGTTATCTTTTGACACTTACTTCGCTGGACCTGAGCTCTGGACTTGTAACATGAGCTATAACCTCAATGTTTATCAGCGGTTCAGCTGAACTGATAGCTTCCGTGTACAATACGCGTGATTTGAAACGAAGGAAGTTTCCAACATCCACCTAAGTCAATTTCTTCTATGGCTATCTATCACTGCTTTTTTTCACAGGACAACTTGACTAAATGAAAAGATGAGGAAGAAATGGACTCACTGGTTTGATAAAATCGACCCGATCAACTTCAAGAAAACGTGGTGAAACCCCAGCAAAGGTGTAAGCATTGGAGAATGCCAGCTCAAAAGCTTTGCGCATCAAGAAGCCTCCAAAAATTCTGCCATGAATATTCCGTTGCTGTGGCTGGCAGATCAATGAGTTTTCATGGGAAGTATCATTAATTAGGATGCTGTTCCGATCTGCAAGAGCTGGCATGTCCAGGAATACTCGTCCTTCTGCTAACAACTCATTTAGCCTCTCTAAGTCCTTCAACTTCTCATGCTCTTCTTTACGTTCTGCTCTCTTTTGTTTTCGTAGTTTGTTCCTCTCTTCTGCTTCTTTCCACAGCAATTTTTCATGTTCAGTTTCTGGCGAGACCGGGTTAATTGGAGTTGACTTGCCTGTCTTGGCATCTCGAGCCACAAAAGTAAAGTTTGCTTCAAGGGCAACTGACTCAGAGGGGTCGTTGGAATCTGCAAAAACAGTTGTTAGAGGAAGATTCAGCAGAGCAACAGGTCGTTGATGTGATGAAAATGACTATTGGTGGGACATATTGAGGTCTGAGAGAGAAAAATCCCATAACTCAACAAGAGATGTCGTCTCATTGAATAAATATTGAATACAGAGATGTTACTGAGTTAACATGAAAGTAATATTTTGTTTCAATGATGACAGAACACCCATAAGCTGTCTACCAGAAAAGATAGATGTAGTTCAAATTCAAATAAATTTCACAACTAGCATTTGCTTCGCAACTATATGTATTTTTGAACCACCTCCTTAACCAGTTAACGCATGACCTTTCTATTTCTTGAGACTAACGTTCCGATTCAGTTAGATTTTCATTCTTTTTCCTAGCAAAATGAAGCACCAACTACTCGAGTGTCGTCTATTGCCTATGTAGTTTACCATGTTTGTTGGTTCATTTGAAGTTTACTGGTAAAGACCGCCAGAGACAAAGAGAAGTTTTGAGGAACCTGGCTTCTCATGATATCAAGGCAAGAACATAGAAACTAATACCTTGACTTTGGAGTACTTGTAATTGCATCTCCATGGATGATCTTCCAACCCATGTAACAGCGCCAACTATACTGAGGTCAGCATCCACACGAATTGGTCTTTTCATGATAATCCTATCCACTGAAGCAGTCACCAAAATCATTGATCTTGCACTGCTTTCACCGCTACAATGCTGTTCAGTAAAAGCATACAAAAGACTCAGGATGCAAACACATGTAAAGATGATACTAGAGAAGAACAAACTTAAGAAAGCAAGATCCAAAATAAAGAGGCTCATCACTAACTTATCAATGTAAAATCTTAAATTTCTAAGCTTATTACATAATGCTTTTGAAATGATAAAAAAACAGAAAACACAATCAGAGTAAATAAGAACCTTGAAGGAGATAGTTCCAGCAAGAGCATCAAGATCTTCAACCAATTTCCCCGTACGAATCTCATTCCAAGGATTCCTATACTGCTCACGAAGCACAAAATCAGAAGAAAACTTGTAGAGAATGGAGGTCCGGCTTCGCGACGGAGACTTGGCCGTCAATTCTGACTGAGAATCATCATCTCCGGTAGGGTTTTCGAACATACTGCGTCTGGCTTCCCAGAGAGCATTAGTAACCGGAGAATGGTACATTCCAGGCCATAAGCTGATTGGTTTCCGCATTGAAGATCCTGCGTCGATCGAATTTTGATCAGGAGGTGCTTCATCTGAAGGTACCGTAGAATTCCATTTCTTTTGAAACTCGCACGACGACCTCGAAGCCGGAATCCAAAATCCATAGCTTCCTCCAGCAACAAGTTTCCCGCGGTTTCTCTGTAGAGACTGCGAGAGGAGCTTTCCCGTTGAAGATCTCATGGATCTACAATGATTGATTCTGAGAATTTGCCAAGTAAAATTAGCTTATCGAATTACTCATTCTTTTGGTTTTTTTTTTTTCACTCTCTGTTCGATTTTATCTCAGCAAGGTAAGTGCTAATCACGCTACAGTGATCTTTTTTTCTCTTAGTGCCAATTGCTGTATTTTTTTTTATTATTATTTTTGGTTAGAATGTGAAATTGATTAATCAAAAAAAAAAAGAGAAAAGAACTTTACATCAAATGAGTTTAAAAAAACTAATAAACGAATTGCGAAGCTACTATTGATATGAGTGAATAATTCAAATTTTCAAAATCACTAAAGAATAGAGAGTTAAGTCCACATTGTATGTGTTTGAATTATTGATGCAAAGTATATTGACTTTTGACTTTTGGCATCCAAAACTTATACTAATAAAGTTTGAAAATCAAGAATTATAGTTTTGAAATTGGAAAAACAAATTATTCACATTTTCTATTTGTTTATTTTACATCACAAAATTTAGATATTATTAAACATACATTAATTATGTTCATAATTTTTTTAATCAACTAAAATAGCAAGAATATCTCAACATTTTTTTTTCTTAAAGGAGAATATCTCAACATTGTAACAAATATATTCTGGCTTTTAAATAAAATACCACCTGGCATATTCTTTCATGTAACAGAGTTGGATTCTTTGTTCATCTAAAGTGAGAATTTTACTCTGGTTTGGGGGGAAAAAACACAATAGATATATTAAGATCATATCTATTAATATGATGGAACAAACCCTTGTACATAATTGGGTATAATCATTTACAGATTTATATATATTTGTTTACTTAATTTATAAAAGATTAGGTTAGATATCTGGATTTAAAAAAAATATACTTATAAAAATGGATGAGTTTGTCCTTTAAGCTAAAATAATTAAAAGCAAAAAAATGAGTGATTGAGTTGAATTAAAAGGAGAAAAAAAGGAACAAAATAAAAAAAAAATTAAGAAGAAAAAAGCCAAAGGAGAAAAGTATGAATCAAATGCTGGAGTAACCTTCTACGATTTCGAAGTTGCCAGACTAACCTCAAAATGTTTTTATTTTTGTTTTGATTTTCTTTTAATCATAAAATTGAGTAAATGACCATTTTAATTGAGAAAGGTTGTGTTTATTACAAAAAAACCACTCCTTCTCTCTATCTCACTCGCCTCACTCGCATTTCTCCTCACTCGCATTTCTCCTCACTCGCTCTCACAGACATCTCCACTCCCCACTCCCCGCTGAAACCGACGGATTTCAAACAACAAAATCCAACTCTATCTCTTCATCTATTGTAAGTTTTCGGTTACTTTCATCTCAAAATCAAAATCAATCTGTTCATATTTATTCTCATCTTCCGTTTCTTCCTCTTCTTCGGTTTCTTCTTCTTCTTCGTGTTCGGTTTCTTCTATTTCTTCTTGACGCGTATCTGGTTAAACTGAAGGTAAACTAAGGTTTACTTGTTCAATTGAAAACTATAAAAACTTGAATTTTAGTTTAGAGATTAGTAATTGTTTGGTTAGGGTTTCGTTGAAGCGGAAATTAGGAATTTAGGGTTTCGATTTAGGGGTACAACTC
>CM051376.1:9724840-9910976 GCA_028015245.1 Cardamine occulta | reverse complement strand
TTCAATTTAGGGATTTGTTATCTTCAATTTAGGTTTAAAACTCTTCAATTCTCTGTGTATGTATGAATTGTATTGATATATTAGAAATTTTTGCAGGTTTGGGATCGGTTTAAAAATTGAAGACAATGGTGAGGACGAGAAATGCAAATGTGGAAAGTCGTACAGATCCTGTAGATGGATTAGAGTTGGTAAAGAGAACCGAACATGGAGATAGTTCCGGTTCGGAGAAGGAAAAGGGAGCGAGGAAAAACAAAAAGCAAAGGGTAAGATTTTTTGAATAATTTGATTACTATTAGTAATTAAGAATTGGTTTAACATATAATTAAACTAGTTTAACATGTATTTATATTGTTTCTCTTACAACATTCTCGGGAAGTAGGTCAATCGGGTACAAATAGTGGTGGTGCTGATGAAGAAATGGTAAGTAGTAGAGTTAAAGTAGAGTTAAACTAAGTTAGACTTTCGGTAAAACTAGAGTTAAACTAGAGTTAAACTAGAGTTAAAGTAGAGTTAAACTATTGTTAAACTGCTGTTGAAATACTTAATTTACTGTTTTGATTGTAGGTACCTGTACAGCCTTTGGGGTTCTATCTTGATCCTAGCGAGTTTTCAAAGGTTACGAAGATGAGTACACGTTGTGATCCGTTTAAGTGGGTCGAATTCATCAAGAAACTTGGCGGAAATGAGCTTAGGTGGTTCAAGCGACATCCACAGTTTAAGCACATGTTCCATATGCATCAAGAGAAGAACCGAAGGTCATGGGTGCTTGGAGTTTCATGCTAAGGTTGGTGAAGACGGGGAAGCCACAACAATTGTGGTTTGTTGTAAATGGAGTCCCTATAAGGTATTCTCTTAGGGAACATGGACTTTTATCGCGGATTATATTGCCACCAATACCGGGAGGAGTATAAAGAACTCGGTGGGAACCGCTAGTGACTAAATATTTGGGAAGGACGCTAAGCCTTGGGTGGAGCATGTTTTATGAAGATGTCCTCGATGAGTCCTTCGGAGGATAGGTTGAAGTTGGTTGTTTTGTGGTTTCGCCACAGTGATTAAGGGAAAATGAAGGTCGCAGGACCAATAGATTCGCTTTTCTTAGGATTGTGGACGATTTACCCAAATGTTTGACTTTCCCATGGGGACGTCTCACATTTGAACATTTAGAAAGCGAGATCCTGAAAGCCTATGGTCGGATGAAGGGTACTGTCAGCCCAAGTACCGTAGTTCCAGGATTTATATTGCCATTTGAGGTAAATTTTAATTTGTTAAATTAGTTTACCTCTATATGTTAAACTATGTGTTAAACTATGTGTTTTGTACACTACTCCCCTTTGAAGCCATTCCAATTTTGAAGAATCATTTTAGAGAGGATATCCCATGCGAAGACGAATGCCCTAGGATGTGCAAGGGCAGGTTCAAGGATTTGAACACAAAGGGTTTCGGGTTGGGAGACATCTACGCTTCTTGGGAATTCCACGGTTAGTAAGTTTAAATATAGTTTAACTTAGTTTAACAGTAGTCTAACACTAGTGTAACTTAGTTTAACCATAGTTTAACAGTAGTTGCACACTAGTTTAACTTAGTTTAACAAGTAGTTTAACCCTATTTATGTATATGTAACAGAAATTTCAAGCGTCTTGGAGGCTAAAGGTGAGGCGGGATCTGATGGAGAAAATTATGGGTCCGGAGGATGATTTACTGATCGACATGATAGTTGATGGTTGGACCACCATTCTAGCGAATAGTGGACTTATATTGTGGACGGATCTCTTGGAAAGAGATCTTGCTCATAGAAACCGTCCTACTCGTACTCGCTATATTCTTGCTACTACTACTGCTGCTTCTGCTCCTGGTCTTGAAGATCAAGTGGCACCCCGGCATTCGTGAAGCCATTGCTGAAATGTCAAAAGCAATGATGGAAGGGTTCAAAACCATTAACGGTAAGGTTAGTGCTCTGGATGTTACAGTTGGTAGTTTGAGTAGTAGGATTGATCACTGGAGAAATCCAAGAGTGGTGAACCTTTTTTGTGGAGGAAGAGTTTCACAACAACAGTCCTGGGAGATGTAAGTTTCTTTTTTTATCTTGTTTAACTGTAGTTTAACCTAATCAAATGGACTAATTCCTTCAACAATTTCTATAGGGACGCCTAAGACGTTTGATGATAGTGAAGAGGAGGAGAAGGTGGATGAGGATAAGGAGGAGGATGAGAATGAGGAGGATAAGGAGGAGGAGGAGAATGAGGAGGAGGAGGAGGAGGAGGAGGAGGAGGAGGAGGAGGAGGAGGAGGAGGAGGAGGAGGAGGAGGAGGAGGAGGAGGAGGAGGAGGAGGTGGAGGATGAGGAGAAGTTGGAGGAGGAGGATAAGGAGGAGGAGGAGAATAAGGAGGAGGAGGAGAAGTTGGAGGATGAGGAGAAGTTGGAGGATGAGGGGAAGTTAGAGGAGGAGGATAAGGAGGAGGAGGAGAAGGTGGAGGAGGAGGAGAAGTTGGAGGAGGATAAGGAGGTGGAGGAGAAGGTGGAGGATGAGGAGAAGTTGGAGGAGGATGAGAAGAATGAGGAGGATGTTGGCTATATAACTTGGTCTGATTTTAGTGGCGTAAGTGCAAATCCATTTGCTACTGCTGGTGCTACCGTCGAGGAAAAGAGTGGTAAGGAACTTAACTTCAAGTTTAACAGTAGTTTAACAGTATTTTAACAGTACGTTAACTTAGTTTATCTTCAGTTTAACAGTAGTTTAACTATTATCTGCAGCTATAGATCCTCAAACTGCAATGGTTGTTTGGATTCCTCCTCATGAGGTGCTTACGGACAATCCACCCGAGAATGAGGATGAAGGGTTAGGCAAGAAAAGGAAACGGAAGCAGTCAAAATTTATTACCACTCCGTACACTGGGGACAAAAGAGGAAGAGGAGGTCGAGGAGGTCGAGGTGGTCGAGGAGGTCGAGGTGGGAGAGGTAGCAAGAAACAAAAGGCCTAAGTGTTTCAGTTTGTACTTGAAATCAGTTTAACTCAATTTAAATTAGTTTATCTTAAGTTTATCATCAGTTTAACTTCAGTTTAACTTAAGTTTAACAAAAGTGTAACCTCGGTTTAACTTCAGTTTAAATAATTAAAATTTTAATTATAAAATTTTTGAAATTAAATATTTTTGAATTTTATATTATTTATTAATTAAAAATTAAAAGGCGGCGCCGTCATTTCTTTTCAAAAAAAAACGGCGCCGTTATTCATATTATTTTTAACATATAGTTAAACACCTAGTTTAACTAAAAATCTAGTTTAACAAAGTTACACAGAGTTTAACTTTCATGATGAAAATCATAAATATAGTTTAACCCCTATTATTAAATGAATTAAACTAGTTTACCATTCAGAAATTACATTTTAACACACATTTAACATCGTATTATGATGTTATATATATTAAATAATAGTTATATTTCATTTTAGTATTCATATGCTACTTATAAGTAACTAACATCCATTGTATATGGTTTTTACCGAGATATGAAGGTGAACATGCATAATATATCATATTTAAAAAAAAAAAAAAAATTTCCAAGCTTAACCATATGTGCCAATTATTTTTTTTTACAGCTTGAAGAATTCGGAAAAATTTAATTGGTTAATATGACCGTGTTTAATGGAGTTTAACAGCAGTTTAACTAGAGTTCAACAATTTAGTAAATATAACATAGTTTAACACTAGTTTAACTTCCGGTAATACTAAATTTGATATAGTTTAACTTGATTTAAGAAGTTATACCGATATATCAAATACACATCCAAAGCAATAAAAAACAACCACAAGTCTTATTTCAACAAATTTAAATAAATACATTACGTCGACATATTAAAGTAACCTCCAAGTCCTCGGGATCTGCTTCTTCCTTGGTGTTCCCCTCTTGGCGGAAACCTAGCCTCTTGAGTTCTTCCTTTTTTTTTGGGTAATCTGGAGGTAAAACGATATACCGAAATATGAGTAGCACTTCCCACGCAGATGTATTCGGTCTTGGATAGATGGTCTTACAAGATGGCCGTCACCCAATTCTCGAAAAAAAATAACGTGAGCAGCACTCGTGTAGATCGACCTCGACGTTTTTCCGTGGAACATAGTTGCAGAAATCGCATGTTCACATGGATATTTGTCTATATCATAACGCCTACAACTACAACTTTTGCTTCTAAGATCAACCATGTGACGTTTTCCATCTTCTCCAATCACCGTGTATTCAAGCATATAACTGTTTAGCTCGATTCTTGGTAGCTTCTTTTGCAATCTCACATCTCGTGTGCAATAACTTATACACGAAGGTACTAGTTTTTAGGTAGGTGGTACCTCCCACAGCCTTCCTATGCTTGTTGGACCATTCACAAATCTTGGCAATAATCGAATCAAACAATGGTAGCAACGGGTATTTTCTTTGATCTTTGAACACACCATTGATACTTTCAAAATTGGTGGTGCATATGTTGTATCTTTCTCCTGGAAAATAGCATCTTGCCCACTTACAATCGTCAACACTTTCATCTAGATACTCAGCACATTTAGGATACTTTATCCTAAAATCATGATAAACTTCGGAGGAACTCAACTTCGTAAATCCGACCACATTCTCTAAACGGCTGCAACTTCTTTTTTGTTAACGCCATCAGCACGTGATTTCACATTTTGAGACATATGCCACAAACAATATCCATGCTTAGCATTGGGATACACTTCCCTACAGTTTTTATGATGCTTTTATTTACGTAAACGAACACAAGCTCAGGGTGATCGGGCACAACTGTTTTCAACGTCTGGAGAAACCATCTCCAACTTGCATCGTTTTCACTGTCTACTACCGCAAATGCAAGAGGATAATTGTGATGCTCTGGATCTTGAGCAGTTGCAACAATCAGAACTCCACCATATACAGTCTTAAGAAAAGTCCCATCCACAATGATAACTTTCCGCATTACTTGAAATCCTTCTATACTAGCACCCATTGCGAAGAAAACATACTTAAAGTTGTTTCCTTCACCACATTCCAGCCGTGTTAACGTACCGTGATTCATCTTCTCCAACATGTGCAAATAAGAAGGCAACATTTTATAGCAATCTTCTGGGCTGCCGCGCAAATCTGCTACCGCTAGTTTTTTCCCTCTCAAAGCGGTACTATATGAGACCTTACAACTTAGCCTTCTTTGCACTAAACCAATCAACATTTTCGGGGTTGGAGTTTCATATTCAGCCGGATAATCCTCATGCACAACTGATGCAACTAATCGCGGTGTTCCTTTTTTTCTTATGTTGCTTGAACTCGTAGTTAGCCGAGATCACGTATGCATCTTGTTGTATGTTCTAACGGACCAACAATCCGAACCCTTTTCATGACTCGTAATGACCATTTGCAACCAATACCTCGACATTTATACACTAACAACTTACGTGTTTACTTGATCGTGGCGACCTCGAAGCAATTCTTGTGTACAGCTCTATCAACTATATCTTGGACTTCGCGTTCTTATCAAATTCTTGTTTTACCCTCATATCCCTGCCAACCTCCCATTCACCCTATACAACATCAACAACAACATCCGGTTCTACACCCTCTGACCATTCATAGCTATCGACACCCGGATAAGCAATCGTGCCTCGCTACTCATCGACATCCAAATCAACTTGTGTACCTTTACAATCAATCGACATCCAATTCATTGTTTCCAATATCCGGATTACAAGGAGCAATATCTCATCCAAGAAAAGATTCGATGATTCTCCAATTTCTTGTAAACAACCAACTCTATCTACATTATCTCCAAAGATCATTCCTAACCTCATCACAAATTCCTATAACTCTACTTGATTTACAGGCGTTATCTCTTGTCTTGAACCTTGTGAACTTTTCAGGTTAATTCAACAAATCTACTACCTCCACGTGCAAAACAAGTTGCTCTTTATTTTCACATAACCATATGTATCCCAATACATCATTGTCATCGATATATATACTACTCTCTGCAATACTCCATGAATGTAACTTAATTTCAACCTCCTCGCTTCATCTACATTCACTTTTCTACGTATTTTCTCAATCAACGATGTGTAATTGAATTCCTCCCCACTACCATACGTAAATAAAGAATATATTCGAAATTCTTTTTGGATTCCATTTAACAACATCTCCTTATGTGAATAATGTCCACCATAATCGAAATAAATGAGTGTCATTGTCCCTCAAACAAATAATAAAAAACATCGATGTATAGTGTGTATAGTTTAACCTCTGTTTAACTTAGTTTAACTTAGTTTAACCTCAATTTAACTTAGTTTAACTTTGTTTAACTTCAGCTTACTACAGGTATAATTTAGTTTAACTACAATATAACTTAGTTTAACTACAATATAACTTAGTTTAACTTCTGCAACATAGTTTAACTTAGTTTAGCTTAGTTTAACCCTCAAACATAGTTTAACTTCAGTTTATCTGAGTTTAACTTTCAACTTACTTTACCAACGATAGACTGCGATTCTACCCAGATCCAATCGTCGAATTCCGTAAATTCCAAACCAAGATTTGACAATGGCTCTAATCCAAACTCGAATTTAAACTATTACTCATATATAACACTTACATTGAAGAGATTAAAACTCATTATCAACATATTGAAGAGATCAAAATCTCACCTCTTTAACAATGGCGGAAGGAGTTTGAGGATTTCTGAGAAGAGGAAGGACTTTCGGAGCTGGATGACCGGAGAATAGAAAAGGAGATCGTCGGTGACGGAGGAGGATCGTCGGAGAAGTTGCAGGAATCGAAGATGATTTTTCTTTCTTTCGTTCTTCAATGTCGGGAAAAGATGATGAAGAAGACGACGATGACATCTGATTTTTTTAAAATTTCAATTTAATTATTTTCAATTGAATCAAGGTTAAAAATAAAATATCACATTTCTGGGTTAAATGAAGGGTATACAGATTAGATGGAGGTTATGCAGCTTCCTTTTCTTTCAAAAAGGTTAGTCTTCGCATGGGACATCCTCTCTAAAATGATTCTTCAAAATTGGAATGGCTTCAAAGGGGAGTAGCTGTACAAAACACATAGTTTAACACATAGTTTAACATATAGAGGTAAACTAATTTAACAAATTAAAATTTACCTCAAATGGCAATATAAATCCTGGAACTACGGTACTTGGGCTGACAGTACCCTTCATCCGGCCATAGGCTTTCAGGATCTCGCTTTCTAAATGTTCAAATGTGAGACGTCCCCATGGGAAAGTCAAACATTTGGGTAAATCGTCCACAATCCTAAGAAGCAACGAATCTATTGGTCCTGCGAACTTCGTTTTCACCTTCATCACTGTGGCCAAAAAACCACAAAACAACCAACTTCAACCTATCCTCCGAAGGACTCATCGAGGACATCTTCATAAAAACATGCTCCACCCAAGGCGTCCTTCCCAAATATTTAGTCACTAGCCGGTTCCCACCGAAGTTCTTTATACTCCTCCGGTATTGGTGGCAATATAATCCGCATAAAAGTCCATGTTCCCTAAGAGAATACCTTATAGGGACTCCATTTACAACAAACCACAATTGTTGTGGCTTCCCGTCTTCACCAACCTTAGCATGAAACTCCAAGCACCCATGACCTTCCGGTTCTTCTCTTGATGCATATGGAACATGTGCTTAAACTGTGGATGTCGCTGAACCACCTAAGCTCATTTCCGCCAAGTTTCTTGATGAATTCGACACTTAAACGGATCACAACGTGTACTCATCTTCGTAACCTTTGAAAACTCGCTAGGATCAAGATAGAACCCCAAAGGCTGTACAGTACCTACAATCAAAACAGTAAATTAAGTATTTCAATAGCAGTTTAACAATAGTTTAACTCTACTTTAACTCTAGTTTAACTCTAGTTTTACCGAAAGTCTAACTTAGTTTAACTCTACTTTAACTCTACTTTAACTCTACTACTTACCATTTCTTCATCAGCCACCACTATTTGTACCCGATTGACCTACTTCCCAGAATGTTGTAAGAGAAACAATATAAATACATGTTAAACTAGTTTAATTATATGTTAAACCAATTCTTAATTACTAATAAGAATCAAATTATTCAAAAAATCTTACCCTTTCTTTTGTTTTTCCTCGATTTCTTTTCTTCTTCAACCTAACTATCTCCATGTTCGGTTCTCTTTACCAACTCTAATCCATCTACAGGATCTGTCGACTTTCCACATTTGCATTTCTCGTCCTCACCTTTGTCTTCAATTTTTAAACCGATCCCAAACCTGCAAAAATTTGAATATATCAATACAATTCATACATACACAGAGAATTGAAGAGTTTTAAACCTAAATTGAAGATAACAAATCCCTAAATTGAAGAGTTGTACCCCTAAATCGAAACCCTAAATTCCTAATTTCAAACCGCTTCAAATCCTAACCAAACAATTACTAATCTCTAAACTAAAATTCAAGTTTTTGTAGTTTTCAATTGAACAAGTAAACCTTAGTTTACCTTCAGTTTAACCAGATACGCGTCAAGAAGAAAAAGAAGAAACCGAACACGAAGAAGAAGAAACCGAAGAAGAGGAAGAAACGGAAGATGAGAATAAATATGAACAGATTGATTTTGATTTTGAGATGAAAGTAACCGAAAACTTACAATAGATGAAGAGATAGAGTTGGATTTTGTTGTTTGAAATCCGTCGATTTCAGCGGGGAGTGGGGAGTGGAGATGTCTGTGAGGCGAGTGAGGAGAAATGCGAGTGAAAGTGAGATAGAGAGAAGGAGTGGTTTTTTTGTAATAAACACAACCTTCCTCAATTAAAATGGTCATTTACTCAATTTTATGATTAAAAGAAAATCAAAACAAAAATAAAAACATTTGGAGGTTAGTCTGGCAACTTCGAAATCGTAGAAGGTTACTCCAGTATTTGATTCGAAAAGTAAGCTTTATATACATATACTCCTTTTTGCCGTATTTTTTTGTTTTTATAATCCCTTCCCCGCGGTTTGCCCATCTGTCTCTCCGTCCTCATCAAGCGAAGCTCCTCCTTCTCCACTCACTTTCTCTCATCGTCAAGACTAAATAATCATATACCCGACAAACCCTAAAAAGATTGATCAGAGAAGTCGCAGCTGAAGCACCTTTTATTTGGAAAAAAAAAAGCGAGATTTGACGGGTACTTTTTTTTTTTTTGAATTTGTATCAATTTTCTACTTTTTAGAGCTTATTGAATAGTTCCCTTTGATCTATTTTTGCTTTCTTTACTTTAATTTTGAAATTTCATATTCGATTTCGTTTTTGTGCCTATTTTAGGATCTTCGTTTCATAAGCGATTCTCAGTGTATGACTTTTTTTTTTTTTAATTGAGCGTGAATTTGAGTAGATTTATCATCTGGGTATGGTATCTGATTTGAAATTTGGGATCTTTGATTCGCTCTTCTGGGTTTTGTTTTTGCTTTCAATTTCGCCAGTAGTTGACTATTACCGACCATATCGGGCGGCAAATTTTGTCCCTTTCTGATTGTAATGCTGCAGTTGGATATTATTAAGTAATGTTAGACTAATGGAATGTGGATTTATTGATTGAGAATTACGTTTTTTTTAATGGATCGAGAGTTACCAACTTATAAGAGAAATTGCAATTTTGATGTGAATCTATTTCCAGTTTTTGCTACTCCTTGTTTTGGCTTTAATTTGAAATTTTTTAGAAACTTGTAAAGACAGTTATGTGAAAAAATGTTACTTTCATTCTTTAGATGGTTCCAATATGCCTAATCATTTCACTAGGTAGGAACTGAATGATATTTCTTACTTAACAAATTTGTATCATTTCTAGTTACAAACTTACAATATTTGAATCATTTCTAGGGGACAGCTTCTTTGCTTGTTTGCATTTTGGAGGTAGAGTGGGCTCAAGCGTTTTGAGAATCAAGTAGTGCCCTGTGAAATTTTAAAGTTATTTCACATTAGATTTCAAGTAATTCTGCTGCGATGACAGTGACAGCTTCATTTTGTTAAAACTTTGTCCAACTTACGCTGGGATTGGTCTAGATTTTCTGTTAGAAATCTATTGTGTCACGAGCTTATGGAAGATAGTTTCTTTTTTGCATCCGTATTAAGTTGCTTTTGCTTTGAACGGTTTCAGAAACTAAAAGCTGCGGAGGATCTGTATTTGAAGAAGAGAACGAGGATGCTCAGGTGGATTTGTTGTAGGGGTAAAAAAGGAGATTCAGATTTATCAAATGAGGAGGTACATCTGAAAAGTCCATGGCAGCAATCTCAAGGTATGTTAACTTACTGAAATTACCTGTATATGTATGGTTCTGATTTGATTATCTGTTGCGAATGGATTCTAGTGGTATTATATGCATACTAAAATAGAGGCTTCAGCTTTCAGTCTTTGTATCAATAGGATCATATTTTCCCACATAAGGATTAGGAGTTGACTGTTTTTAAGGAGGGAACTTGAAACATTTGATGAATATCTTTGTATGTTTCTAAGAAGTTACGGTTTTTGCTTGTCATCGCTATGTAGAAAATCTTAAGTATCCAAAACCACAAGCTGTCACAAAGCCTGAGGCGCAAAAGGAAGCTCTTCCCATTGAAGTTCCTCCCTTGTCCGTGGATGAGGTTAAAGAAAAGACTGATAATTTTGGATCAAAGTCACTGATTGGTGAGGGATCTTATGGAAGGGTATATTATGCAACTCTAAATGATGGGAAAGCAGTTGCTTTGAAGAAACTCGATGTTGCGCCTGAAGCTGAAACAAACGCCGAGTTCTTGAGTCAGGTTATAAATTTTGCTTCAATCCCCCTACCCTTACCTCCTTTGTCTTGAGGAAACTTGTCTTTACATCCTCTGGTTTCTTTCTTCGTAGGTTTCCATGGTTTCAAGACTGAAGCATGAGAATCTCATTCAACTGGTCGGTTATTGTGTTGATGAAAACCTCCGCGTTCTTGCTTATGAGTTTGCAACTATGGGATCACTGCATGACATTCTACATGGTAAGATGAGCTTCCCCGCCCATTCTTCTTACAAAACTTCCTTGGTTGTTGGGAAATATGACATAGAGTCGATTTCTCCATGGTTGTAATGTGCTATTATTACAGGTAGGAAGGGAGTTCAAGGTGCACAGCCAGGTCCGACACTTGACTGGATAACAAGGGTGAAGATAGCCGTTGAGGCAGCTAGGGGCTTAGAATACCTTCATGAGAAGGTTCAGCCTCCTGTAATACATAGAGACATAAGATCTAGCAATGTGCTTCTTTTTGAAGACTATCAAACAAAAGTTGCTGATTTCAATCTCTCAAATCAAGCTCCTGATAATGCTGCTCGTCTTCACTCTACAAGAGTCTTGGGGACCTTTGGTTATCATGCTCCAGAGTAATCTTCCATAAACCTTAATTTTTTGTTGCATCCAGATGAAACTATGAACAAGGCAGCTAAAATGTGTGTCTTCCCATTTGCAGATATGCTATGACTGGACAGTTGACGCAGAAGAGTGACGTGTATAGTTTTGGGGTTGTACTTCTAGAGCTTTTGACAGGGAGGAAACCAGTGGATCATACAATGCCACGTGGCCAACAAAGTCTTGTAACCTGGGTATGTTTACTATCTGCTCCCTGTCCAAATCTGTAGCCTACTCGGTTTTAATCTCCTGTCTTGAGAATTAGAGTTTTCCGTTATTATTCAGGCTACACCAAGACTCAGTGAAGATAAAGTGAAGCAGTGTGTTGATCCAAAGCTAAAAGGAGAATATCCTCCTAAATCAGTAGCTAAGGTACACTATCTATGTTCATTCCACAGAGTATCTATATACTATCTGAAAAATGGGATAAAAGTTATATGTTTTTGACCTTTTTAATTGCAAAAATCATCTGAAATTTATGAATATGTAATGTGGAAACGCAGCTAGCAGCAGTGGCGGCATTGTGTGTGCAATACGAATCTGAGTTTAGACCAAATATGAGTATAGTTGTGAAAGCTTTGCAGCCACTTCTAAAACCTCCAGCACCAGTCCCAGTTCCGGAATCCTGAGTTTGTGTGCCTTTTAAATACCGCCAGGCATCTTCTTCGTGCAACAGAGTTGGATTCTTTGTTCATACAAAGTGAGAATGGTACTCTGATTTGTGGGAAAAGACAGAAAGTATAAGATCATATCTATGTTGTTGTTTTTGAGGTAATGGAATTTATTAGTTGGCTTTTTGGTGTGAAATGAGGATACTTAATATTTTGCATTTGTTATATCTGTCTGTACTGGAAACAGGCTTTTTACTTTGTTTGGCGTAGAGAACAAAGATGTATTGCATTTGATTTTCCTTCTACATAAAGATTCTTTTGAATATTTTGTCCGACTACATTGCCGAATGCTTTAAGGTACTCTGATTCTAGTATTCTATCATCTAAATTCTTAAGTTGTTACTTCTTTTTTCCCCTTTATACAGTCAACACAATACACAATGTTTGTTCAGCTGAATTTTTTCAGTTTCCATTTACTATGTTGTCCTTTTTTCCTTTTTTCCTTTTTACTTTTGACAAAATTAAAAAAAAATTCGTACAGGTTGTTAGCTAGAACCAGAAAAGATGGTGAATATATAGATAAAACTTGATTTTGGGTGAAGTTAAATTATGGACCAATGATCTAACTAATCAAAAATTGGACGAAACAATAAAAAAGTAGTCTAACTTGATTCAACTTTTATCTTCTACTATATGTTTGTTTCTTCATTGTGTTTTGGATAGTTTCTTAAGAACACTTTAAAAGTTGAATCAAGTTAGACTACTTTTTTTTTAGTTTTGTTACACTTAGACACTAAACAATTGAACCATAAATATTTAGATAATATAGTAGAAAGTTCTAGAAATGAGGTGTTTTTATAGTTTAAAGTCAACAAAACTTTCAAGCCAAACACATAAATGGTGGTGCAATGAAACAATAGTGGATGTAAAAGATCTTCTACAAAAAGTCAGAAAAGATTCAAGTGCTACTCGTGGGAGAAATTTGAACATTTCAAATGAGATATGAGGTAAAGCAAAAGAAAACTATTTATGGTGGTGAACTAAGAGGTTCTACCAAAGACGAAAAATGTGAAAACTGTTTTAATTTCCGGTTAGTGGTGAATTTATAAACATTTTTTTGTCGCGATCATAAGATAAAAGCTAAAATTTATATGTAAAATAATTTATAATATGACAGTAAAAAGGTAATATATATATATATATATATATATTGAGGAGTGGGGACATAAGGTGGGATGTTCAAACAGATATTTAATGGGGTTAAAGTGTGACTTTCTCTAAAATGTAATCAAGATACAAATTTTAATAGATCCTTTTTATTCCTCTTTATCTCTTCATAGGTCCATCCATGTTCTGATGTTCACAGCGAGGAGGGGAAAGAGGGTGGAGGAGGTACCTACCCCCATGAAATTCATAACTTTGTGATTTCAAGATCTGTTTATTAAATTGACTTAACATTTTTGATTGAGTCCTCTCAAAGTTACCCTCAACACTCAAAGTTGGATCATATTTTTGCCTCGGTTTTTTTCTTTTACTTTTCTTTTTGTTCTTATTCATGTTCTTACTGTTTTCTAAACAGTTTATTAAAGTAATTCTCTCTTCCTCTAATATTGACCCAACCATTTCAGCATTCATAAGCCCACTCTCCAAAAAGCTTCTAGTCTAATTGAATCAAAACGAAGTTTAAAATTAAAAACCTTAAACTAATTAATGTCAACATTTGTTTGTTGGTTTACCTTAAACATGATTGGCTAGATCATAAGATATATGAACATAAAACAGAAAGCCCCATAGATAATTGAATAAAAACATTTGAGTCAATTCTCCATAAGATATTTATTCCAAATTATAGTAGCCAACATAGTAGAAAGACTATGACAAGAGCTTTAGGGTTTTATTCTTTGAAAGTAGCTTCAAAAGCTAGATGTAGAGTATATATGAGGTCATATTATTATTCACACACACATATTACATATATTATAACACATGTATGTAGATGGTGTCCATATGGACAGAGAGCAAGAAGGCGCATGGCGAAGCGACGTAAGAGTGTGCATGAACTGTTCCCACCACGTGTGAAACGTGAGCTGCGACCAACTTGCATGAGGTTGGCTCACGTGCGGCCCAGCACATGCCACGTTGTACAAACTTGTGGTCGTAACCGTGGCCATGTCACGCTTGCATTCTCTTAGCTTTTCAGAAAGGGCAAATTAACCAAAAGATGGAGAGAAACAAAAAGTTGCAAGTAGAATATTAATTTTTTTCTTTTGGTATGTCACTTGTCGTTGTTTTATGTTTCTAAGCATGTTTATAATCAATTCAATGTGGTGGCTTCATTGTTATAAATTATTTGTTGTCAGCAGAACATGTGTATCTATGACTATTGATTCACATTGATGTCCAATCAAGAATGAAGTCAGTGTAATTAACAAAAAATTATAGATAAGCGAGTTGATTCAATATATGTTCAACTCTAGGACAATGATTTTTGACCTCTTTACATTTTTTAGAGAAGTATAATAATAATTTTCTCTATACCCGACTGATCATATTTCCTTAACCCGTGAGAAGTTAGCTCGAGATATTTTTACAACAAAAAAAACTCTAGTCTCTCTCTACAAGCTAGTATTTGTTTTTTTATAATTTATGTTTCTGACTAGTTTCATATTTCTCTTGCATAAAGATTCCTAATAATAATTAGATTGGACAATACTAAGAACTTCATAATAATCATGTATGAATAAATATCTTTATCGAAAACGTTTAATAATAACCTCACGAAAATAAATGTGCTGTATTTGATTTTTATTCTTTAGAATCTATGTAAACCTGGAAATGCTATAAATTGAGAGTCAGTTCATATATCAGCTCATATCAGCAACCCATCACTAAAAATCCACTACTAAATCAGAAACACACAAAACCCTAGTTAAAAATGGCAGTCGTGAGTCACAACAACGCAGAAGGAAGGCTATACGAGTCAACTCAGACTCTGCCGAATCCTTACTCACAAACTGGTGGCCAAGAGACCGGAGGAGACGATGACGACGACGACTGTGACGTGGCTCCGGCGGCTTAATCGTGTGCTTCTTTCTATAGAACCATACACACACATTTTTATATAACTGAAGTACTAGATCGAGCCTGTATTTATCCATGTTGCAAACAGGCTTTTCTTATTTACTAGATAAACAACATTTTTGATTTTGGAGTGTTGAGAGACTTAGCTAGCTTTAAGTAATAGTATAATGTATCGTGTGTCAATTATTAATGAAATAATATTACATTAATTATATACAAAATATTTGTGGTTATAGACTTATAGTATAATCAACACATATATATTTATAATTCTCTTCTTCCTTTTATTTTTTGTTTTGGTTTTCGGTTAATATTAGCTGAATTTTCAAAACATGTGCATATGCATTATTTGTTCTCATCTTCCTTTCAGCCCTTTTGTGGTCTCTCTACCTCTTAGGACCACTTACTGCAAATTTGAGTAAATTAACATATATGACTGAACTATGAGCTGTATATCAAGAAATGAGGTGTTAATTATAACACCAACTTTGGACTTATATATACGTAGAATTTGAGAAACAAATATAATTGATATGAATCTACAAGTGTAGAACATTGTTAATTTATTTAATTAACATCTGTTAGCGAACAAGGATTGATGATGAGATCATTGGTCGAAGAAGCTAGTTTGTCGCCGACGACTTGACTCATCGATGTAGGCGAGTTACTTGATGAACTTGCCAGTCGAGCACCAGATGTTCAGAACCATTCAACACCACTATGTTTTTCCCAATTTGTAAGTACATTTTATGTATGTATTTATATATCTATGTACGTACACATGGTATACGAAACTATAAATATTGCTTTTTTATTTTCTATCTGAATCTAATGCTTAGCTAGTTGGAAAACCTAGTAACATACAGTCGTCAAGTATAAATACAAGTATATACAACGAGAAAGTAATATCATGAGCTTGAGTGATCCGTACCGGAGGAAATTAAACGGTGAGGGTGGAGGCAGAGCTGATGGAGGTTTCCGATAACCGGAAGTAACCATGGCATGGAGACGGTTCGTTTGAGGAAATGTTTAAGCAGAGAGAGAGGAAGATCAACATTATGTTTTTTTTTTACCATTATCGTTTCCGTTTCTTGAATTTTGAATTGCTCATAGAGTAACTATTAATTGGATTGTACTTTTGTTTACATAGGAAAATAATAATATATTGAAGTTCGTTTTCGAATTAGTTAGCTAGTTTTCTAAATGTGATTATTTAATAAACGTACAACTGAGTATAAATTTTATTATTTATTAATTTTTAATTATCATTAGAAAAATCAACTTTTTGTCATATCATTATAATCATTTTAAACTTTTTTTTTAAAGAAACAAAATCATATTATGTTACTATAGTTAACGTCGATGCAATTGATCGACATAAAATATATGTATTTGTATATAATATTTTCTCCTACCACTATTTGTTTTATTATTTCATAAAATATTAGAAGCGGATAACTCAAAATAAAAATATTGTTTCTTAATTCTTACTAATCTGAGAACATTTTACAGGAGAAAGATCTATACTTTTTTTTTATTTTTCATAAATTAGATGTGTATTGACATATATGTGTTGAGTGTTGTCCTCATGTAGATCAGGAAGGCCAACATATGATTCTTAGTTCCACCAACAACAACAACAAAAAAAATAAAAAAATCTAGGCATGATATGGTGATAACATTTGTTACATGGGCCTGCTTCAATCCAATTCATATAAGTATTCCTAGTCCCAAGTAATCTTTCTCCTTAGACACGGAATTAAGGAGGTGCTGATGCAACCAATTATCTTTCATACATTGATGTGTCTTCCTCCATGATTCAATCAGATGCGAGTGATACCTTTGCGGATACTTTTTTCTCAAGTCCTTGTGCAGCAAATAGTTTTATAAGAATACAGATTTTGGGTAGAATTTTGTCTTGAAAATCTTTCATAAACTGAGAAAATCTTATGAAATATAATTTATGAAGTTGATATTAATTGTAAAAATTTAAACTACTATTTCTTTCATTTTTATTGATTTGAATATGGATAGTGATAATTTATATCATTATACAATACACATACTTTTGAAAATGTTATATTATATGTGGACTTCTATTTGTTTTTGTTATAGTTTGTCGTTGATCTCTAAATGAGCGGATCGAAATTACAACATTAATTATTAACTAACATCTTAATGTTGTATATGTTAATGTTTTATCAAAAAAAAAAATTTGTTACTGTAAAAAATCCTTACAAAAATATATCAATTTGCAAAGACTTCCATTAAACCATGATTTTTTTCAATTTTTACACTTTTTTATTACATTATTTTAAACAAAATAGATTTGACTTTTTTCTTTTTCGGTGTTAGTGAAAATTATGTCGATTCCGTAGATATACAAGGACGTTTGGAACCAATTGTTTAGGAAGTTCCTTAATTTGCAAGTTGGAAGATAACCTTGGTTGAATTCAGGGGCGGACCCTTCTTTATTAGTGTGGGTCAGCTGACACCTCATAAATTAAAAAAAAAAATTTGTGTATATATAATTTTTTTTTTTGTTGGAAATCAACTTTGAACCCATGAAAATTTTAGTTTTTTTAGCCCATCTACTTTTTGAACCCATTAATTTATTTTTAAAAAAATTTTAGCATGACCAAAAGCTCATTTTATTTTTGATATTTAATAAAAAGAAGAAATTTTTTTTTAGTTATATTTTAACCTTAGTAAAAAAAATTTCTGGGTCCGCCACTAGTTGAATTTCTTTAAAATTGGTTGCAACTTGAAGAATTTGAGTAAGAAGATGAAACGTATTGCCAATAACATTACAAAAGATGGGAGATTTCAATTTTGTTTGGCTTTGGGAGATTCTACGTGGTTATAATAAATTATTAAATATGAGAATTACTTTTAATGTTTTTGTTATGCTTGTCTGTTATAATGTTGTTTCGAGCGGCTTTTCTGGATTTTGATATTTTATTTCTATACTTTTTAATGGAGTTTTATATGAAAACGATAAAAAAAAATTGGCATAGAAAAATAAAATAAAAATGCAATTTAAATTGTGAATGCTAAACCAAGTAAAAAAATAAAAGTGCACTGGTTTGAACCGTGGACTTAACCGAAGTTACCAGCGGCGCCAATTCACAACCATTATGGCCTGAGGCCCAAAACATCATTTATCCTTTTAATTCATCATCTTCTTCGTCGTCTCCTACACAATAAACCCTAATTTTGGAGGCTCTGTTGCAGAGTCTCAGATCCGATCCTACCTATTCATGGCATCAAATTATATGAAACACAGCGGTCAATTTATAGGCAAATTCACCCGTGTAACCAATTTACCTGCTCATTATACTGATTTGGCCCAAAAAGTTTCGATTTTGAAAAACGAGCTTTTAACGATAGGTAACAGTAAGGAAAAGTTCGAAAACGTTTTAGATCAGAAAGGACAGTGGTTGTTTAGAAGTTATCGTGATGGAGCTGGGATCATCGAGCTTATGGATCAACTCTCTCCTCGTCACTACTTAGCTCTTCAGGTTTCATTTCTTCTGTTTTTGTTATAAAGTTTGAATCTTTGCATCTGTCATGTCTTTTGGTATATCATTATTAGAACGATTTTTTGGGAAAGAACGAAACTTTCATTATATATTGGGTTGATTCAGGAGTTTAAGTTTGTTTGTTAGGTTTTGATGTTATGTTAATGTTACTGAGTTCAGGTTTTAGAGTGGAGAATGAGAAGACAAGTTGATTGTTTTATCCCTTTGACAATGGAGGAGTATGCTAAAGGAATCAAAATTGCGGGTCGAGCTCGTGACATAAACCTTGCAGTCTTTCTTTTCAATGAGACGGCTAAGAAACGACTTCAGACTACTTCTGTTTACAATGCTTTGATGGGTGTTTACATGTACAATGGGCTTGCTGAGGAATGTCAGTCACTTTTTAGAGATTTCAAGAGGCAAACGCATTGTGCTCCTACCGTTGTGACCTATAATATGTTGATATCGGTTTATGGTCGACTTCTGATTGTAAAGAATATGGACGCAGCTTTCGAAGAAATGCGCAAACTAAAGCTTTTTCCAGATTCTGGCACTTATAACTATTTGATTGCTGGTTATGTGACTGCCTGGAATTGGGATAAAATGGAAGCTACTTTTCAAGAAATGAAGAGAAGTCCAGTTAAGCCTGACATTGATACGTATCAGCTAATGCTTCGTGGGTATGCAAATTCTGGGAATTTTATTAAGATGGAAGAAGTGTATGAAGCGGTTAAAGATCAGGTTGGTGTAAACTGTGGTTCTCTGGTCAGAGCCATGATTTGTGCATACTGTAAGAAAGCTGTTGAGGATAGAGTCCAAAAGATTGAAAATTTATTGAGTCTTCTCTCTAGGGAGAAATATCTTCCTTGGTTGAATGTGCTTTTGATTCGACTATATGCTCAAGAAGATATTGTGGAAGCAATGGAGAGTAAAATCAACGAGGCATTTGAGCATAAGACATGTGTTCATAAATCAAGTATTATGCAGGCAATTATTGCAGCTTACTTCAGGTGTAATGAAGTTGACAATCTTGCTAATTTTGTCAAGCGTGCTGAGTCTGCAGGCTGGAAACTATGCAGATCTCTCTATCACTGTAAGATCTTAATGTATGGATCCCAAAAACGCTTTGAAGAAATGGAAGGTGTTGTTAATGAGATGGCAGAGACTAATTATGGGATTGTAACTAAAACACTCGCCATTATGTATAAGGCTTATAAAAAACATGGAATGGAGTCAAATGCTGAGAAAGTGAAGGGAAAGATGCTGAAACGTGGGCTTTAGTTCTGTTGTTTTGATATGTTCAGTGTCTTTATCAGTTGTGAGCTCTGAACAAACAGAGTTATCAAATGGTTAGTGTTGTTTCTGCCTTTGCATAAGTCTTCTGTTTATAGTGACTTACCAGGGTGTTTATGTTTAGCGTTTGGTTTCTTTTTTTATCTCTCAGGTTGTAGAACTGTGCCCCTCGAGGTTGGATAAAAAATACTGACTAGGCTTCGATAATTCCTCATTGGGGTTTTGAGACGAGACTAGAGCACATTTCTTAACCCGTCATGAGTGAATCTATTACCTGCCATAGTTGTACATGTTACTGGCAGAGTTTGAAATTTTCATGGCAGATTTTAATCCTGTTGGTGAGATGAGAGACGTCAGTGAAACTGAGCCATGAAGAACAGTGCCTGCATTATCTGGATTTTCTTGCCTGTGTAACAGCTGATGAGATTAGAAGAGCTAAGCTTTTCTTCTTTCTTGAGATAATGAAGACTCTGCCAAGTGAAGTTATTTCCTTAGGAGAAACCTGATGATGTTGCAGCGGGTTTCTCTTCCTACCAGCCATGGGTTCAAGTTCCAGATTGTAGTAAGTTAAAACATTTTGCTGTTAGGCGATCAACACTCTTACATTCACATACTGCTCTGTTGTTTAGGCTTGAGCACTGTTTGTAATTTTAAGGAAAACAGATAGCTTAGCTTCACCGATGTTTCAGTACAGTGGGACCTCATTGACTAATTTACAACATTTTTGGAAGTTATTCTCACGAATAAGCGATGGAGCTTTTACCCTTATTAAAGTGCTTTGTCTCTTTGTCATCCACTTCCTCTCATCACTCTAAATACGTCAACAATCTATAGCTTTATGAAAGTTGAAAAAGTGTAAGGTGTCATCGCAGTAGTCTAACACCCAGAGAAGGTTAAATAATCTTCATAGATGTCAATCAAATGCTTGATTTGTTTTCTTGATCCATTTTTTTATACAAGGGGCAATGAGGAAGAAGACAACAGAAAACAGAGCATCCCATTAATGTTTTTGAGATTCAGTTCTAAGCAACACTGAAGGAAGTAGCAGCATTCTCAACGAATTTCTTAGCTCCTTTAAACCACCTCTTGTCTCCTGCTTGTGCTTTGCAGATGTAAAGCTTTCCACCATTCACAGTGGCTGTGATCAGCTGGTGCTTCCCACCTTCATCTCCATCAGCTGTTCTTGTCAAAACCGACAAGTAATAGTACTTTTTCCCACCGATCTCCTGTGTAGATGTTTCCAGAATGTTTGCAGTTGCTACTGCATTTGCATCAAATCCTCCCTGCGAAAGGATCAGTTGACACTCTTTGATGTAATTGTTCTTGTTTAAAACCTAACAATTGCCTTCACTAAGTTGATAATTCGAGTGCTCGTACCTCAGAGGCGGTTTCACCAAAGTAAGCTTGCTTTCCAAGGAGATAATTCACCTGCAGAAACCAGAAACATATCATCAGTTGTGGCGATTCTCATCTGCTTGAACTTCTTTGCTGTAAGAACAGAGTGAAACCTGAGAGAGGAACTGTTCAGGAGAACCGTAATCAGTAATGGATTTCTTGTCTGTAGGAGTGATCATGACAGAGACATTACTAGTGGCGTCAAAGTTGTCCTCGAACCTTAAGACTTGTCCTGGATACTCAACTTCTTTGCTTGGGTTCCATTTTGATGGGATCTCGATTTTGAATCCTTCTCCATTGTACGGCAAGAAATCTGTGTTCTTCTTTGGCTTACCAAACACATTTGCTGCAAAACACAATCAAGATTTGCTTCATGATTCTTAATGATATGATCAACATGTATAGAGAGAAAGAGGATCATACCAGCTTCACCATAGGCAGCATCAGCAGGAGAGACTTTGGATCCAATGGCAGCAGCACCAATAAGGATGGTGAGGGCAAGACGGCGGGAGACAGCCGAGTTATCGTTTTCTTGAGACTGTTGAGCTCTGCATACTAATTGGACGGGTCTCGAGAGGGACACGTGGCGCAATGATGATGATCGTGCAGCGGAGGAGGCAAGTGCACTCTGGTGCATATAACACACGCTGTACGACATTCTCTATCCTCTGCTTCTCTCTTTCTTGTTTTCAACCTGAAGACCAAAGTGATGAAAGTGGTTTTAAGTATAGAGTTGAAGTAAAGAGTTGGTCATTGGCTGGTTTTGGATTTTGGATTTTGGGCATCTTCTGTTTTGGATGTTGTGATAAGGTTGTACAGGTGCTCCATTGTGCCACGTGGTAGTGATCCTTTTGGTCTGAATGATTCTCTATAGTTTTGTAATAGTGGTGATCTTAGTCGAGGTCAATGAAACTGCTAGAAGAGTCATGAGTAACAACAATAATCTAGAAACTAGAAAGTGTCACAAACTAATTAATAGTAAAAAACAAAAACAAATTAGAGTAACATGAAACCGGTTAAAAGCCCGGTTCATGATCAAATTGATTATAAACCCATAGGCCAAAGAACCACCAAAGTAAAATGGAGGTATCATCCAACATCAATTGTTTATACATCTATTTCTTTGCCTTTATGGAGACCCAAAACCTAACCCCTTGTTCTTCATGCATTTCCCTTCTGGTCTGCTTTGTCTTCGCGTTGCCTTTTATGGATATCTGTCTTTGGAACATACTGGTCTTTCTTCTTACCCGAATCCGAGTTGTTACCTGATCTGGTCTTGGTTTTCTTACTGCTTTGATTCTTAGCCATTGGTCCAGCAGCTTCTCTTGGACCTGTGTTTGGTTGCTTAGTCACATAGACCTGATCAGAAGGCATGTTCTCTTTCTTGTTACCCGAACCTGAACCGTTGGCTGATATGTGCTTTGATTGCTTAGCCCTAGATGGAGCTTCCGGTTGGTTAACCCCATTAGTGGGATTAACAAACGTTTTCTCTTTTTTCTTACTCGAATCACCATTGTTGGCTGATTTAGGCTTTCTTTGCTTATTGTTTTGCAGCCTAGGCATCGATGCAGCTTCTTTTTGAGCCATGTTGTAGTCATGCGGCCGATTCCTATTCGCGTGACTAGGATGCTTGTTCTCTTTCAGACTCAGAGACCAGAAGAGAGAGTTGAGGAAAGAGTTTGGTTTCTCTTCCCATCCTCCGGTATCATACATCTCAGTCCTCGAATGTTTTGGTCCCATAGACTCTGGTGAAGATGCAAGTCCCGCATGACCATCATATGAGAGAATACACGCTATTGCATGCATAGACGCTCCGAGATGAGGCGGCAAATGTTGCCGCGGATGTGTTACCTATAAAATGCCAATAAATGGTTGGAAATTCAAATCAAATCTAATTAATTCAAAGAACCCTTTTAAGTATGGAGTAGGTTTAGGTGTAATGTGGATTATTAACTCACCTTGAACAAAATAGATGCCATTAGTCGTTCCCGCAAAATGTACATTTGAGCAACTTCAAGGGCTGTGGTTTTGAAAGGCAGCCACCGATCAACAACCAACTTGACTGAATTTTCAGGTGAAGACATCATTTTTGCTCCACGCTTACTCTCTTCTTTATGTACGTCCATTCCGTCTTCGTTACTATTGTCTCCTACTTCTTCATCCTCTTCTTCTTCGTCTTCCTCGTCATCACTATCATCAGAATCACTGCTTCCTGTAGGAGCCACAGCAATCTCTGTTGAGATAAGTAACAAAGGAAGATCACGAGCAACAGTACAGTTTCTTATGTGCATGCCTCCATCTCCAAGAGTGATCTCATCGAAAACAACTAAAGATTCATCATACTTTCTAGACGACAAGTTGAAGTTGTTTGACAGAGAATGCACACGAACTTTGGCACCACTAGCAGTCTCTACTAAAGTTCTTCGATTATTACCAAAAGATGGGCACAATCTTCCCACCATAGGATACAATCCTATGGCAAGCACAGCACGGAGTATACCAGGATCACGCGAATTCTGACTACAACTTGAAATGTCATTAGGAATAATCCCATGTCTTTTAAGTTCTGACTCAAGTTGACTACGCATTTGATCTAACATCTTCATAGCACTCGGAGAAACAAAGTACTGAGAGCAAAACTCTGCCGAAAGACCTCTTTCCTTTGCGTTTCTCCAGCACTCAAAGGCAGCAACAACTGCAAGGTGATCGCTGTCGCCTCCACAAAGTGACGCAAGTTCAAGTTTTGCATCAGCAGCTTTCTGTTTTTCAGTTGGGGACATAGGCATGGTAAATGGTTCCTTGTAGTCGGCTGCACATGCCAGAGTAAGAGCTGGATCCAGACAGTTTACTAAGACAGCGAAGAAAAGCATTTTGCTAATCAGAGGATGAACTGGGAGATGACCGAATTTCTCTCCAAGTTCTGTGAGCTCTTCCTGAGGTGTCAAGGCCCCGATATCCTGTAGTATGCTTAAGGCATTTGCAATACTTTGATCAACAGGCGGGTCCAACAGTTTCTGAAGGAAATCATTTGTTTTACAATTTGGATCAAGTATCTTAACCTGAAAATGTTACCAAAGAGAAATGACAAGTATAAGATTCCATATGCACATACGGCTCACTGCATAGAGCCAATTGCTATAACTAGGAATAAAATGAGAGGAAAAGTACCTGTAAGCAGAGTTCTTCAACTGGCATCCTCTTAATTTCAGGAACTTTAAATTCTGGCATAGAGGCTGCCCGAAGTGTAGAATAGAGATGATAACAAATGCCAGGTTGACAGCGACCTGCTCGACCCTCACGCTGTTTTGCATTTGCTTTTGATACCCAAGAAGATTGGAGGGTTGAAACATTATTATAAGGATCATAGCTCTTTTCCTTCATACGGCCACTATCTATCACATAAACCACATCATCAATGGTAACTGCTGATTCAGCAATATTTGTCGCAAGAACAATTTTGCGACATCCTCGAGGGGGGCGATTAAAAACTTTCTTCTGTTCCCCTGCTGGAACCATTGAGTGAAGACATATAATATCGAATCTAGCACTGTCTGCGAAGAAAGGGTTATCAAGTAATCTCTGTCTTGTTTTATTTATATCATCCCATCCAGGTAGAAAAACAAGAATGGCACCATCTTCTGAATCGCCACATATTTTCCTCATTAACTGCTGTATAAGATTCACATCGACTTGCTCTGGGTTGATTGTCGCCATGTACTTATCAAGTAACTGTTGTCCTTTCTGAGAATTAGACTGGGAATTTTCTGCATGTTCCCTGATTATTTGAGCAGCTTCTAGTTGATTCTCTGTTTCAGCCAATTCTAATGCTGTCATACCATCTTTAGACTTTAAGTTCCGGTCCGCACCAAATGAGAGGAGCATGCAGACATCGCTGATCCTGCCCTTTCCAGCAAAGACCATTAGTGGTGTTAGCCAGGTTGATTGGTGCTGATAATTATAGATCTCATGACTTCCTCTAGAAGAAACTAGATCTAAGAGGGCATCAAACTCATCATTGGTCCAAGCCAAGATGATTGCTTCATCTAAAGCAAGTTTATCTTCATCCGTCAAATCAAGCTTGTGGTCTGGTATACTCAAGTTGGCAGAGCTTAGATGTTTGTCTCCACCTGATTTCAGAATAGAGAGCACATCCTCCAAATATAAGGTTCTCACCTGTAGACACACAAAGCAAGGAGATTATATGTGGGCACAAACGATTTACCATATTCGAGAAAGAGAGAGAAAGGAGAAATTAACTGGATAAGTGAATCCAGGGACACGGACAACCGGGCAACCTCCAAAATATCCCGAAAATCTCTCAGCATCAAGCGTAGCACTCATTAGAATCTGTTGGTCCATAAATTTTCAAAAGATCAGCTAAATACAGTAGTACTCTAGTCAGGCCAACTCAAAGACGTTTGACAAGTCATCAAGGCCATCTATCTCAGGTTCCTAGACCATCCATGTACACAATTTTTTCGGAGTTCACTTGTCCTCAGTGAACTTACGACGAAGTATCTATTCTTGAAAATTCTAAGAACGTTACTTCACAAACACAAAAAAAAAATGACAGAAAAGACATTTATTTCATAACTTGTTCTCCATCTTTTTTCTATTTCTAAAAGCAGGAGGGAAGGAGACATATTTAAAAATTCAAAACATACTCTCTCTCTTTTCTTTCCTTTACAAATGGTGGTAACAAAGAAGTATAGAATAATCCCCTCTGATATATCCCCTTCCCTCTTCTATTTAGACTAAACAACAAAAAATGGTACTATATCAAATCCTCCTTTTAGTTCTCTTGTTACAAGTGTAAGTGAAAAGCAAAGAAGAACATAGAGCTTAACTAACCAGACGGAGATGAGGATTAGATGGAAGCAAGTCCCTGCAAATCAACAAAAGCATCACAAATTCATTTGAGTTCTGTCATACACCCAAAGAAAATAAAATCATTATCTTCTTTCATGACTTACAGCTTCAAAAAAGATATATACATATGTACCAGTATATTATTTGGCATATAAATTATGGTGTGGCAACAATTGGACAACAGCCTAAACATCAGTTTGTCAGGTCACATTGACTTGATTTTTTTAATAAACACATTGACAGGTTGAGAAACTCAACATTCGAGAGGGCTAGGAAGTCTACCTTATAATTGCCAACATTAAATCCGAGTAGCAATCCCTTTCATGGATTTCATCCTACAAAGTAACATTAAGGTCACTGATCAATGTAGACAGCCACAGAATCAAATTTACAGCCAAGGGACAAAGTAGAGAATCTGGGATGACAAGCAATAACAAGAAGGCATGCCATAGTGACAGTTGACAATTTCATAATTATTTTTCAAGTAATTTATTTGTCCTATGATACTCCATATATGAAACACATACTTAATGCTGACATATGATAGCGGATCAAGTAAGAAGACGTCAAGTACCACAATGATGTGAGTTATGTCGGAAACACAGCTACCAGAGCCTTTGCCAACAAGCACCCTCAGAAGAATGCCATTTGTGCAGAAAACAACTGATGAGTGCCTTCCACCTTTGCTTTGGAGACGAACCTGGAATTTACATAAAAGTCAATGGTGCACTTGTCTACAATATTGAAACACAAGCATATTTCATGGCAAACGCAAGTGTCTACCTACAAAGATTCCTTACCTTGTAACCAATGTTGTCTCCAATGGCTTCACCTCTTTCACAAGATATTCTTTCAGAAACTTCAAAAAAGGAACAAAAAACATTAAACAAGGGGTAAGCAGTATACAGCATACATGTGGATTAAACCTTAAATTACAAAAGATCAACAAGAATACAAAGCTGAATAAAAAAAAATGCAACCTGACATGGCGGAGATACGTCGAGGTTGGGTGCAAAGAATTTTGCAAGTTTCCCTTCTGCTTGACCACATATGGTCTAAAAGATATTGAGGCACCTAAAACATTAACAATGGAGGCACATGAGAAACCTCGGGAATAAATTGAGGGCAATTTCAAACGGAAAACTCTTTACATGGCTACTATCACAATCCGAGACTCACAATAAGCAAAATCCTATAACACAACATACTCTCTAAATTTTAAAGTTGCGTAAATATGTCGCCCTGGACAAGAAATTTGACATCCTGACCCTCTAATCCAAGGGGTGAATAACTAAAATTGCTTAGGAGATCACTCTAGTGAACTACAAAAAACAAGGGGTAACAAACACCTGAGTAGTTTTCCCGCAACCAGTTTCACCAGAAATGAGAATAACCTGCATTTAGAATAAGAATAAGAATATATAATGAATGTTCTTTCAAGCAGTGGACTAGAAGCATAACCATACAATTAATATCTTCTGAACCAGAAGAACAAATAACATATCAAAAAAGTTCCCAGAACCTGATTGGATTCCACTGCAGATGTAATTGCGTCTCTAAAAGATGTGATGGGAAGCTTTGACCGCAGCCTAGAGATCTGTAACATAAATCAATAAAAACAATTTCCTTTCACTTGCTGCTACTTGGCATGATTTATAACTTCACAATCTGTATTCTGGATAAAGAATCGATATTACAGTCCTTCCAAAGAAAAGAAAAACATCTCAACAACTTGGTGTTCCTAACCTCCTGAAGAGCTTTATCCTTCTTAAGTCTAGAACTCATAGATGCCACCTTTTCTTGGATTTCTTCACCACTAATCGGTGGTTTCCGGAAAAAATCATCTTTCCATAATCCTTGTTTACCCGAGTTCCCAGAGTACTTATTGAATGATGTTGCAGCAGTATCTCCATCACAAGGTGGATAGTGAGTAAATAATTCTTGTAGAATAGCTTCTGCCTCAGGCGGAAATGACACACATTTGAGCTTCTCTTTGTTTGACCTCTCCTTGGCTTCTTTGTTCTTCCCATTATTGAGCCTGCTTGTGAATATTGAAAGACGCCTTTGATCCCCACGCCTGTTAAAAAAACACAAGACTCGAGCTTTCAGCATAGAAAAATGAATACTTTCTCAAACCCAAAACTCTAAAAAGTAGAATTTAAGGTGGTGTGACTCACCCAGAACTTTTGGATTGAATACCCATTTTCCGGCACATCTGATGAATGACGCCACGTTCGCTATTTGAAAGATTATGCTCAAACGTGTAAACTACAACACACAATGCAAAAAATTTCAACCAAACAAGGGTAAATAACATTCGCAAAATTAAAGCTTTATCAAATCAAAATCTCAGGTTCATAAATCATTTCCGGAAGAATCAGTCAGAAATAAAACAATTAGAATCCAAAGAAGAAGACTTTGGTTCCCAGAGCTAACTGACCTTCGTTACCGGAGGCTCGAAAGTCATCGATGACCTTAGAAGCCCAAATCCTAGTAGCTTCGACGGAAGTAGGCTTCCCTGCATTTTCAAACCTGAACCTCTTGTTCCCCATCGCTTCTTAGGGTTTGCTCTGTCTCTCTCTACCTGAGAAAACACTAGAGATTCAGGGAGAAACTGTACGGTCTTCTGAGATTCAAGGAGTAGCCTTTGTAATTTGTCCGATGAGTTTTATTTTTGCCCTTGCAGAGTTTGCTTGCATTATAAACCGCCTTCTCCGCTTTGTTTTTTTTTTAATTTGCTTTTTCGCTAATTACATAAAATGTTTTTTTTTTTGCTTTTTTTATACAAAAAGAAAAGAGAAAATTATAAGAAGAAATAAAAGTAATTCGTTTGGCAATGGACAGAGATTGGGATGCTGTAGCACTTAATATTGTAACAAGGGCATTCTTCTTTGTGTCCATATGTTCCCGACGGTACACACAAACATTTTCTGCAACAATAGTTGCAATAGAACAAACATGGTTTCTTGTGAGATGTTGCCGAACATCGGACGGCACATGCTTTCGGACATTCTTCACACAAATATAGAACAAGATTGATTAGATTACAAAGTTGATCCCTTCATTGAATATATAAATGAGAGAATAACTGATTTCTTGAATAATTTACCTTGTATAGTAAGTGAGCCTTCTCCTCCCATCTGAAATTTTTTGGTTGAAACACATAAGTTTATTTTTTGTCAACAAAATATATTAAATTAAAACAGGTTGAAAATCGAAATTATACACATATGGGGGGGGGGGGAGTGTGTGTGTGTGATATTCTTGTTTGTAATATATTTGTATTTTATAGATTTTTAAAAATATACCTTATGGATTGCAGGTGCCTCAGATAAATATTCTACTTCCTCAGCCTGTACAAAATATATATATGAATATAAGAAAACTAAATTTCCAAGAAATCATAAATCAAATGAATAAAAACAAGTATTTGAACTTTTACATTAGAAAATTGAGTAGCAAACAACAAACTAGATACAATAAAGACGATGATGAGCTTGGCCATTATTTTTTAACTCTTTCGTTTCACCTTTGATATTTTTTTTTTAATGTATTTTCAGGTCAATGTTAAATCTATTTATAACCAATAACATTGGCATATTATAGAAGGTGTTTAAATATCAATGAAATTGCTAAATACATAGAATTCAAAGCATTTATTATGTGTTGACAAAAAAATAGCATTGATTATATATTTATAGTCAAAGATATATTTTCTTTCCTAAATAATTTATGAAATAAAAACATGTTAATTTATGTGCTTAAAATATAAAAATATGTTAATGTAGTAATGTTACTAATACAAACCACCAAGTTATATACGGAGTATCTAATATCTAAGTCTAGATTTTAAACATTTTAGCAATGTTTTAAAAATCGGATTTGACACCGATTCGATATCATCATTGGATAGTTGGTCGGACCGGTTCAACCGATCGAATTGGATTTTTAAATATTTATATTCTAATTATATTATATATATTATAATATTAAACTTAAAGAAACATGAAATATAATTAGAAAATTTTATTATTTTATTTTTCAACAAACTAAAAAACAATAGAAAAATATATTGATCATTTAAACTTATAAAATAAATAATAAGAATATATATATGATAGTTTCTCTAAATTTCAACTTAAAATAACAACTCTCAAAAGAAAAACATGACACAAATTGTAAATATCAAAATTTTAATCAATTTAAATAAAAACATTACTATTCTCTATTAGAATTAGAAAATAGAATTTCAATTGAAAAGTAAAAAATGACTTTAAGTTTAAATTTTAACTCAAACCCCCTAATTAATTAAAATTTTGATTTATTTTTGTGAACCGGATCACCGGTTTTTGACCAATTTTATCGATTTTATTGAAATCCGAGTTTTGTTTCAAACCGGACTCGAGTAGGTGGCTGGTTTCCGGTTGAACTGGTCCGATCCGGATTCGAAACACTGCATTTTAGCCAATAAAATGAAAAAAGACAAACGCGTGATATATATTTTTTCAACAAATGGCCATTTTACTACTCAAAATTGAGGAAGTGTGACAAACCACACCGGAATACAACAACACACAAAATAAACTATTCCATCAGACAATTTAACCAGGCGAATCAAGTGGTTATCCTTCTCATAAATATACGAGGACTAAAAAGTTAAGAAAAAGGTAAAACATCTTCGAAAGTAAACGATCTCGTTAAACTCCGCAGAGAATTTTGGCCAGTCTTCCCGTCTCTCGATCATTACAATAATATTTTGGTAATCCGTTTAAAGATTTGATGTGATATTTAAAGTATTAATTATTTGATATATATCTATTACTTTATGATAACGTTTTCATCACATATTCATTTTTTTTTTAGTTTTGATATTTTCAAACGTTTTGATTATGTGTATCCATTCTGATTCTATGCAGTTTAGATAATAATGAGTTAATTAAAAAATAAGATAAAGTATAAATAACATGTAATTTTTTCAATAATATGTAATATGTTGATTTGAGTTCGAATGGTGATGTTACACATTATTTTTCTTAATGATTTAAGTGGAACATAAAAAAAAAAAACTATTTTAATCAATGAGTATAAATTTCTTATAATATGGTAAATTAGCTACTAAACCAAATAAAACACTTTCATTTGTAGTTTGCGGTAATGGTCAGCTAATGGAAAAAGACGTTCATTGGTGAATTTTCTACTACAATGAATTTGAAAAGAAAAATATGTATAATGAAAAAACCCGAGCATGAGAAAAGGAAAAATAAGTATTTGTAGAGCTATATAAGGGTTTTCTATGTGTAAGTGAATGATAAAAATACTCGTTGTGAATTCTTGATTTTCAAAATTTTAATATAATTTGGCTTAAAAAAATCTTTCATTATTGTTGAATTAATTACTCAAATCTCAAAATCCAAATATTTATTATTTCTTTTTTTTTCCCCGGCAAATCAGAAATATTTATTAAAGAAAATTACTCATCACACGCGCCCGCGAGTGTAAAAACGTACGAATAAATGAGCCATTTAATAAAAATATTTGATGCCATTTCAAAATCGAAGCTCACAGACCCTCGCAATTTCAAAGTCCTTTGGGATTTTCAAATTTGAAAACAAAAGACTCAGACCCACCACCATCTTCATCATCATCTTTCTCGAGAAAATATTTTTCCCTCCTCATTGAAAAAACTCTCTGTATTGTAGGTTCCTCCATCGCTGTTCCTTTTCACCACCAATAAATAACGACACATGAGAAACGCTTCATAATTGAGTCGAAACATAAATTCGCATTGTAAGATTTTGAAATACAGATCGGCTTGTAGAGTAGAGCTATGGGTTGTCTCTTCGATTGCTTTCGTGGTAGAGATGACCAATCTACCATTGATTCCGTCTCTCAACCTTCTCAAGTCAAATCCAAAGTAATTCTCATCGTTTTCCACGTCTTTTTTTCGTTTGCCAATTCTATGTCAAATTAGCTGTTGTAAATCTCAGAACTGGAATCAATTGTATACAATGCATTTCTCGTGTTGAATAATCAGCTCTTGTTCTGGCACTTGAGCTGGATCTTCGTTGTTAACATCTTTTTTGGATGATTCCAGAGAGGTCATGACTCGAAGAATCGGTTATCAGCTTTGTTTCTATCTGAAGGTGATAAATCTCTTCTTTCAGTTCTTTGATGTATATTTCCTTACTTGTTTCATTTTTTTTTTATATCGAGAAAGCAGCTTCTACGCCTTGTTATGACAGAGAGGGATCTTGTTTGAATTCTATGCATGTTGACAAAGATCTCAAGGATGAGGTAAATTTACTGGAATTCTTATCACTCACGATCTAAAATTTACTGGAGTTCTCGAGTTTAGCTTTTGCCATTCATTTTATATGTGTTGTGTTTTAGAATTCAATTCTTTGTAAATAAAATATTCGCACAGATGCTCACTTAGGTGTGTGGAAATATGAGTAACTTGCATTAGTGTCTACATATTTACTTGGGAAATTATCTGAAATTTGTGAAGTTAAAAAATTCCTGATAGAGCTTGGCGGATCTCTTTGTTTGCATATGATAACAAAATTTGATTGCCAGTTAATGAGAACTTAACTTCACTTTGATTTACTTGTGGAGTTGCAGGCACTCTTTCTTAAAGCTCGCGGCACAATACCAGCCACGCCATTTGAAATTAGGAAAGTATCCAAGAAACAGGAAACTCCTCAAGGTGGTAAACATTTTGGATCTTCCCAGTGTCATTCCTGGATTTCCAGTAACTCTGATGCAGTGTTTCACTTGGATGAGGAAACAGATGATCCCTGTGAAGAAATTGGAAAATCATTAGTTACTTCAGAACAACAAACTCCTAGTCCTAGCAGGTGGTGTGCTAGATGTTACTTTGCTTAATGAATATCTCTTTTAGCTGAGCTTTTAAAATGTAAAAGAGTCTTAGTTCTCCTTCCAATTATACTCTCTAGAACTAACATAAAAAAAATTCTTCATAAAAGTTATAGAGATTTCATGGATCTGGGAGTTCACTCTTTTTTTTTTCTTTTGTCAATATCAGTTGCTTGACGAATGCCCGGAACAGTGAAAGGATCTCTTCTGCATCTAGTGATGCTAGTGAAGAAAGCATTGGTACTGCCTTCAGGGATGAGTTGGATAGAACCAGCAAGGTGCCACTCAAAGCTGGAAACATTACTGGAAAGGCAAAGTCAGTGAGGTCTGAATTTGATTTTGATCAATCTTACTCTTCTAGTTCTTCCAAGAACAGCACTTCAAGGAAACCTGAGATAGCTAGAAAAACTAATATCTCAGCAACCTCACCTAATCCGGCCTCATTGAAGCTATCTGATGAGATTCAAATGCCTGGAACCATCTTTCCTGCAAATATGGAATCAGGTCAAAAGTTTGTGCATTCAACTTCCAATCTAAATGAAAATGCGTCCCTTTGTAAGCTCCCTAAAGATTCAAATGAGAGCCTAGGACAAGCTAAAGTTCAGGCTTGCGAGAAGACAGAAAATGAATCTCCCACATCAACAATTTGTGAGGGAAACTTGGAAGAGAATTCAGATGAAAAATACCGAATAGGCGAAACTAGTAGTAAAGAGAAGAGTAACAAAAACATGGAGGCTTTATGCATAACTCCTGGAGACAGGCCTATCATTGGAATGGTTGCTGCTCATTGGAATGTGAAAGAGCAATCTCAAATCTCACCTAAATGGTGGGATGGTAATGGGATACCAAACTCTACAAACAAGTACAAAGAGGTACTCTCCTGTTCCTTTCAGAATCTCTAAGCTTCTTCACATTTCCTCTCCATATACTAAAACCATAGAAGTTACTTTTGTTAATGCAGGATCAGAAAGTGAGTTGGCACGCAACACCTTTCGAAGAGAGATTAGAGAAGGCACTTTCAGAAGAAGGTGGTAAAAGTTTCATACCTCCAAGGTATATTTCTCTTCCTCCTTTTGCAGTTAGTATATATGCAAATTGGAAATGTGTGAATGCTTATATTGTTAGTAGACCAGTGATGCATAAATTTGTTGTTTTGCAGAAAATTTGGAATAGTGGAAGAGTCTGAAAGGGACACAGCTATATCACAGCTGCAACATTCATCACAATCCATGTCAATCGTTTCCTCTTGAACACTATTTTCAGATCCTGAAATGGAGCAACAGTGAGGTCCCATCGAGTCTTGTAGCCAAGTAATGTCTCGCCATCTCAGTCGTGGTTGTGTCTCTGTACTCGGGAGGGTTTAATACTTGCTCATTTGGTATGGTGTGCATGAAGAAAGACACCCTTGAAATACGCAGTTCTTCGCCTTCACTTGCCAAAACACTTTGCTCTACACTTACAAACTTATCGTTTGTTATAAGCTGCAAGCAATTCTTTGAAGGAAAAAAAAACGTTTTGAGATTTGTCAAAACATGGAAGATTTTATTGGTGTATTAAGTTTCTTTAAAATAAATCAAGAATGCAATAAGTAGGAAGGACCACAACATTATACACTTGTTTGAGTGTGCGATAAGCTTTCTTTCAAAATGTTACAGAACAATTAAGTATAAATCCTAGAAGACTCGGGATATGTTGGCAAAGTTCAAAGCTCTTTGATTAGATCTTGAAATCAAGCAACACAGAGTTCCCATCGAGTCCTCTCGCCATGTAATGCCTTGTATACTCAGTGACAGTAGTGTCTCTGTACTTGGGAGGATTTTGTTCAGACAAAAGCTCTTTTATCGGTCCATAAACTCGCAAACTCGGTAAAGGATGCACAAAAAAAGACGCAACTGAGATTCTCGGCTTGTCACCTCTATTAGCCAAAACTCTATGCTCCACGCTAACAAACTTGTCATTCGTAATAAGCTGCAAAACAAAATCACATAGATAAGTATAGATTTGTATCGAACGATTTGGTTCAGGTCACAACAACAAGTTAACGACTTGCCTGTAAAAGATCTCCGAGGTTAACGAGCAAAGCTCCTGGAATAGGAGGAACATCGACCCAACAACCATTTTCAAGAACTTGAAGCCCACCAATGTGATCTTGAAGAAGAATAGTAAGAAAAGATCTGTCTGAATGCTGACTTGTGCCGAAAGTTAAATCAGGCTCAGGACAAGGCGGGTAGTAATGAGAAAGCATCAATAAACCTTTTGTACATTCCATTTCTTCCAAATGGTTAGGGTTCAACCCTAAAGCTTCTGATAAAAGCTCAAAGATGAATTCCCCTAATTTCATCACTTGCTTAGAATACTCCAACATGATATCCCTAAAACATTCAAACCAATAACATGAAAAGCAAAGTTTGGATCTTTAATCAAAATAAGAGAATTTGAATTTCGTACCCACAAATCTCTGGTAAGTCCTCTGTTTTTGGAACATCAGGAGACATAAAACAAGATAAGGTATCTCTCCAATTCGCTGATGGAGAGCTATAAAGATCGAAATTGCTGTTATACTTGAACTTTTTGTTGATGTCTCGACTATAAAACTTTTTCCTCACTTCTGAGTCTTGCTCATGAAACTTCTGAATCCTATCTTTCATCTTCTCCATAACATCAATAGGAATCCCATGATTAATCACCTGGAAAAACCCGAATCTCTCCACCGCGTTTCTGATCATTTCGATTACGTTCTCTCGCGTGACCGTGGAGTCGAACACGCCACCTCCGAGATCGATTGTTGGAATCTTCGTCATCACTGTGGAGGAAGGTTTAGGGTTTGTTACAGTAGTATGCGGGTGATGGAAAATACGAGGGATTTGTGAGATTCCGGCGTCGACGAGACCTTTAACGCCGATCTTCGTCTCGTCGAAAGCTTTTACCTCTCTAGTACGATCGTATGTCGCTTCCATCTTTTTTTTACTTGTTGCTTCTTTCTCTGTGTGTGTCAAGAAACAGAACAAAGAGATTCTTAAGAGGTTATTATTGTCTTGTTCTGTTGAGTTTTGATACCTCTGTGTATTTAAGATGAGGTAAGTGGAATTACTTTTCACTAATAAGCCAATAGATAACAAAAGACAAAAAAATTCTACGCTAAAGAGTCAAGTTGATGAATTTTTTATGCGGGTCCATGTGGGCTCTATGTTCGCTGTCGGAAAATGAGTGAGTTTGAAACGGCAGCTATTTTTTTTTTTCAAACGAAAAACGCAGGTCGCTTTTTTGGGTTGAGAATTTTGAGCGAGACCTACCTTTACAATGAAAAAGAATAAAAATAAAAAGGAGACAAAATGGAGATGCGGGGTATCGATCCCGGTGCCTCTCGATGCAATTTACGAGTGAATGAATGCTATCAAGTATAATGTAATGAAACATGAATAATGAGTGACTAGATGAATGCTTGAATTCCACATGTTGGGGAAAAGGTTCATAAAGAAAGAAAACAACAGACCAAAACTATGCAAAGAAATTCCCAGCAAAGAAATGGGTTTATTCCCTACTGTTTACCATCTTCATAAGAGAGTTTAGTAACAATAAGTAACTGTTTTTTTTTTGGATTTAGACTTCGGTGGTCATGAAGGTTTGGGGTTTTTTTTTTACTTTTTAGGCAATTTTTCTATTATACATATTTTTTTTTCTTATTTTAGGATTAAAAAAATGGAAAAAAATATCGTTCAATTACAAAAATGTAAGTTTTGAAATTTTTTTAGGAATTTGAAAAATCTTTCAAAATTCTCTATTATTTTAGGGAAACCACTTTCCCCAAAATTCTGGTTGAAAAATTTAATTTTTTTTTAGAAAATTAAAAACCAAAAATCATACTCTTAATTCAATTTTTAATCTTTCTTTGTTAATTGTTTTACTCTTTTTTGCAATCTAATAGTAAAAATGAGTTATTTGTTTTTTTTTAATAATTTAAGAATGCTAAAGAGATTATCAATTCATGTATATATTTTTATTATAATTAACCTATTTGAAAAAGTGTTTATAATTATATAATTTTATTCAAAAACTGCAAATGTAAAGAAGTTTATGAATCAAACAATGACGGAAGTAAAGAAACAAAGAAGCAAAGAAGGAAACAAGGTAGCGAATAAAGCAATGAATGAATCAAATGAGTAAGCAAAGGAACAAAAAAAGGCAGCAAGTAAACAAGTTGCATGTATGGTGTGAGCTAACAATGAAGGAAGTAAGGAAACAAATAATCAAAGAAGCAAATTAAGCAATAACTGAAGCAACTGAGTAAGGAAAGATCAAAGATCAAAGAAGGAACCAAGTAAACAAGTTAAGCATGTAAAAAAGCAGTGAAAGGAACAAGTGAAAGAAACAAGCAAAAGAAGAAGGCAATGAACTAAGCAATAAATCAAGAAAGCAAATATGCATATATGCAATGCATGAATGTATGTATGCAATGTATGAATGTATGGATGCAATAAATCAAGAAAACAAATATGCATGTATGCAATATATGGATGCAATATATCAAGAAAGCAAATATGCATGTATGCAATGTATGAATGTATGTATGCACACATGAATGAACGGAGATTCAAGATATAAACCGAGATGAAGCAAATATATCAAGAAAGCAAATGTATGAATCAATGTATGCAATGCATGTATGCAATGTATGAATGTATGTATGCAATGTATGAATGCATGTATGCACACATGAAAGGATGGAGATGCAAGATATAAACCGAGATGAAGCTATCGAAGAGGTTGGTTGTTCTAGGATGCAGATTTTCATAGTTCAGGAAGCTGCGTGTGGAAGAGGCTAATCAAGCTTAGGCCGTTAGCAAGACCGTATCTCTTTTGTCAGCTAGGTTTTCGGCTCTCATCTGGCATGATGATTGGACTAATCTAGGTCGTTCTATTGATCTCACTAGATCTCAGGTTGTTCCTAATTGGCAGTTGGAGATTGCCTCCAGGCAAAAGTCCGGTAGTCGTTTTGCTCCAAGCCTGCTTTAGATTGCAGCTCAAATGGATGAAATCTGCTACTGCATAAAACTAAGAGAAACCAAAACTTCAATATATAAGAGAAAAATTGAAATACTAAACAGAACAAAAAGAATAAAGACATACCTGGGAGAATAGTTAAACTTAAATACTAGAAGATAACTCTAGAGATCGAGATCAAGGCCCATCTTTTCTTTTGCATTACCCTTTCCACAAATCGGTTTCTTACTTATGTTCTTGGCTTCACTCTGTAAACTACATATGTTATACAAATAAGAGGATGCATTGATGTATATGTGGGTATAAAATAGTTTAACCAAGAAGACCCATCAATACCGACATTACGAAATTGAATAAACTTACAAGTATGACAACTTACAAGTGGTATACACAGGCTTAGCGTGCGCGGTTCCTGGCCAGCTCCTGGTCGTATTATTTAGGGAAGCAAGTTCTTCAAACAAGTCTTGCTATGGCACTGCTTACAGATTCCAGAAAATGAATGTACAAACTCATCAATTTTTGTCTAGTTTAGCTCTATTGGCCTCACTGTATATTGATTCAAGAGGAGCTTAAACAATAATACCTTATTTGATTTGGAATGGTAAGCAAACCAAATCACTGTGTGGAATATCTGATGTTTAGTGTCTTCTTCATCTGCTAAATGTTAGATTAATCAATTTTGAGATGCTTTAAGTAGCATGTATTTTTTATTTATAACCGCACTTAGTGTAGCGTCTAGGTTACTAATTAAAAGGGTAGACAAAAGGCTTACGTAATCCCTCTAAATCTTGTGGACATCTGCTGGGGACACTAAATATCAAAATTGTGAAGATTGGTATCCATTATCTAAATAAGCAGATTGGAATGTGTCATATAACAGAAAGAATGATTTCACATCAGCATCTACCTGCATTGACTCATTGACGAATTGGAGTTTGATGCTTTTCCTGTGCACACATTACAGTTTGGACATATAGACACCTAAGATGGAAAAGCACAGGCATAGAAGGAATCATTAAGAAGTGTAGCTTGGACAGAAAAGTTGTGACGAAGTACTAAAAAGGTAATTTACGATATGGAAGCAAAATAACTTAATAATTCATGGATATATATGTATGTGGCAAGATCTTTTGGATATGGCCTAGATCTTTTAAATATTTGTTACCTTCCTTTACATATTTCCAATGCTCAGGTTCATGGTACTCCACAATCCTAAAAAAGTTTGAGAAACTGGTTATGCAAATAACCCTAAGAGAGAGAGATTCAAAGTTTGGGCTCGAACAAATGAAATTACTTGCTTGAAACATGCTTGAAAAGCAAAGGACAGTGATCAATTGCTTGCTGCTGATCATGAACTTGGTGACAAATTTTTGAGAAATATCAAATTGAAACTTGGAGCTGAGAAGATGCTGAGAAGATGGCAGAAAGGCGAAAGTCATTTCATTGATATTCTTCACTTATAGACTTTTTCCCTCCCCGTGAGAGGAACTAGACCTTTCAAAGTAAGACAAGACCACAAAAATTCAAGTAATTCTCACTTTTTCAATTTCAGTAACCCAAACAAACAAATTACTTTGTGTAAAATTGTATTTTGAAAGGAAATTTGCTCTAACTAGATTTTTACTTTGGACTCCAATGGCTCTGGCTCTTGGTTCAGAAGCTAGGTGCAAAAGTAAACGCCCAGGTCTCAAACCCTGAAATTTTGAAACCAACAAATAAAATATTTAGATACAATCGAGATCAACTTGTATTTGGTACATATACATATAAAATATTTATGTGATAAGAAATAAACTCGAATCTCTATGTTTCTCTTATAACCGTCTTTTGCTTCACTTGATCGTCTGCATATAAAGTGCAAAGCTTTGTTATTTCCTGTATAATAATGTTCACAACTGAAATCTACAGAAGACAAAGAGGTCAAAGGATTCTAACCACAGAGACTTGTAGCCAGGTTTGCTTGAGCATACGCTTCAGAGATGTGTTCCTAAGAAATGTACATCAATGAAACAAGTCATCCTATAGGATTTTGCAAGTCGTTTTTTTTTTCTTCTTAAAATTGCTTTCACTAAAATTATGTGTGACATTGTTCTACATTACCTTTGATTTATGACAGGTTTTGAAGGCAATACATTTGTTGCTTACAAGCTCTTTTACTTCCTTGTATAGCTCTACGAGTTCCTTGTTCTTCACCTTCCATTGACATGTTAGCTGTTTTCAGAAACAAAAAGAGTTTTCAAGAGTGAATCTATCTTTAATCAAATACAAACTGTGAAATTAATGGTCGTGTGTATAACAAAACCTGATTGCAGACCAGCATGGAGTCACCTATTACAAAGATTCTCTTGTAACCTTTCACAGTAGCACACTTCAATCCTAATTAATCCGCGATATGTTGCTATGTTGCTTGTAGCCATTTCTAGACCTTGATGCAGTTTACATATCTGATGGGAGATAAAGAAAGCAAATAAATTTGGATGCAAAAGCTTCATTTCATTACTAGTTTTCTTGAAGTTGTAATAATAACATGATCGGATAAAAATTCATACCACAAGACCATTCTCAGTTTTCAATACTGCTCCTGCACCAGCCAGACCTGTATTTCCCTTTGATGAACCACTAAACTCGATAAAACATGTTTTATTCTGCCAAGGAATAAAGAGAAACAATATCATATTCTGCCTTCTGGTCCAGAGTCACCAATGAATATTGTTATATACAAAAAAATAACCACTCACCTACGCATGCTTAGGATTAGCAAGCTTTTTCAGTGAAGCAACTGACAAGGAAGCTGAAGGATGTTCCTTTAGGGATGCAAGAATTTGATAGACATCAGCCTGCTCAGATTAGGTGAGACGAGAGCCTATGTTTTATTCGAATTGTATCACATTATCAGCAAACATCCGTTATTTCTTTTAGCTAGAATATATGATAGTTGAAGAAACTGCGCTTCGTTACAAGTTTTCTTGAAGTTGTAATAATAACATTATTGAATGAATACATACCACTCTTCCGTTCTCTGTCCTGCGCCAGCCAAATGCGAATTTCCCTTCGACAGAACACGCTTTTTCTGCCATATATTATAGAGAAAGAGTAGCAAACCCTGCTTTCTGGTCCATTCAAACATGAATACAGTTATACATAAAAAAAAAAAAGACCCACTCACCAACACAGGCTTAGGCTTAGGCTTAGGAAGCATTTCCAGCGAAGCAACTGGCATGTGCAAGAATTTGATAGATATCGACCTAGTTGGAGGAGGTCAGGCGAGACTCGAGAGGTTATGTTCTACCAGAATTGTGTCGCATAGTCAACAAACATTTGTTATGTTTTTAAACTAGAATATATAATTCAAGAAAAAGGACAAACATTTCTTACCTTTTCTCCTGCTCTAGTTTCATCTTGTGATTCCATCTCTTCAGATACTTTGGCATCACAAGAAGTTGAGTCCTACATATATTTGGACACCGTGAACCCCTATTAACGAAATACAACAATAACAACAGAAGTTCATCAGAATATATTAGCAAAGTTCATCACCATATATTAAGCACAGAAAATTTTGACCTAGTGTCCAAAACATAAAGCCAATTTTTTGAAGAAAGATCAAAATGAAACCTGGAGCTGAGAAATGCAGAGAAGCGGAACTCATTCCATAGGTATTCTTCTCTTAGAGATTTTTTCCTTCACCGTGAAAGGGACTAGACCTTTAAAATTAAAATTCCACAATTAAAGAGACCACAAAAGTTTCAAGTAATTCTCACTTTTGCAATTTCAGTAACCAAAACAAAAATTGTATTTTGAAAGGAATTTTGATTGCTCTAACTAGATTTTTACTCTGGACTCGAATGGCTCTGGCTCTTGGTTCATAAGCTGGTTGCAAGTAAACCCTGAAACTTTGAAACTTTAAAACCAACAAATAAAATATTTAGATACAATCGAGATCACCTTATATTTGGTACATATACATATAAAGGTCTTAGGAAAGTAAAGAGAAAGGAATGATCATAGAACTTGATCTTGGTATTTACGGTAAAGTTCTGTGAGGCTGGTATAACTGTTTTTCCACATGCACAAAAGGGATGGTCTATGTGGTGTTGACGAGGACTTTGCCTTGATGGACACTTAAGAGTCTCCATTTGTAATATTTTAAGTAGTAACCTAGAAGTATCTAGAGCTTGTACATAATTTAAGATAAAATTGAGACAGCTAACTGGTGAGCAAATAGCAAGCAAGTTAAGGATAGAAAGTAAAGAAGTGAAAAAAAATTTCAATAGTTAAGGAAGAAAGACAGTACGTAACTAAGAAATTAGGCATGTAAGCAAAGAAACAAGGAAGCAAATAAGGAATTAAGAAAATACGGAAGCAAGGAAGCAAACAACCATGCAATGAAGTAAAACAAAACAAAAACAAGGAAGCTGGTAATTAAGCATAGAATGAAGAAATAAAAAAGGAAGCAAGCAAGTAAGGAATGAAGGCAGAAAATGAGGTCGCAAAGAATCAAACAATGAATCAAGAAAGAAAATGAGTAAACAAATAAGCAAGGAAACAGAGATGCAAAGAAAGATAGAAGCAAAAAAACAAAGAAGCAAGGAAACAGAAAAGCAAAGAAACCGAGTAGCAGAAAATGATGTCGCAAAGAATCAAACAATGAATAAAGAAAGAAAATGAGTGAACAAAGAAGCAAGGAAACAGAGATGCAAAGAAACAAAGAAGCAAGGAAACAGAAAAGCAAAGAAACAGAGAAGCAGAAAATGATGTCGCAAAGAATCAAACAATGAATCAAGAAAGAAAATGAGTGAACTAAGAAGCAAAGAAACAGAGAAGCAAAAAAACAAAGAAGCAAGGAAACAGAGAAGCAGAAAATGATGTCTCAAAGAATCAAACAATGAATCAAGAAAGAAAATGAGTGAACAAAGAAACAAGGAAACAGAGATGCAAAGAAACAGAGAAGCAAAAAAAACAAAGAAGCAAGAAAACAGAAAAGCAAAGAAACAGAGAAGCAGAAAATGATGTCGCAAAGAATCAAACAATGAATCAAGAAAGAAAATGGGTAAACAAAGAAGCAAGGAAACAGAGATACAAAGAAACAGAGAAGCAAAAACACAAGGAAGCAAGGAAACACAAAAGCAAAGAAATAGAGAAGCAGAAAATGATGTCGCAAAGAATCAAACAATGTATGTATGTATGAAAGCATGTATGTATGCATGTATAATGTATGTATGTATGCATGTATATATGTATATATGTATGTATACATGTCACATATTGCTTCCTTCCCATGTTTGAGAAGAGAAAGCAAATATATGAGAGAGATTATATTTCAGATCAAAATAAATGAGTAACAACAACATCAAAGATTCGTTCACTTATCAGATTTACGACCTACCCTGAACTTATGAAACAAAAAACTATTATGCAATCAGAGAAACTATATACATAATACATGCAAAGAGAAACGTATGGCCATCTGTCGAGAAAACATGTAAACATGTAAAACGATCTATTAATAAAAAAGCTAAATCAGAAGAGCCAGAATAAGAACCAAACCGGAGTGATGCCAAACAAAATTTAAACCAGAAACGTAACCTCCGATTAGGGTTTTGTATCCATCACTGCCGCCTCTACCGTCGCTTCCTCTTGATACTACGGCCATAGATATATTTCCCGTTGATCTCTTCGATTGCATCACTCGTGGATTTCCCGTCCATAAAGGTCACGAATCAGAATCCCCTTGATCTTCCAGTCTCGCCCGATCGTTTTAATGATCTATCAAAACCAAATCACGAATCAGCAAAAACTATCGGAGATGAAATAACAAAATCGATCAAATTAAGAAATAGTAACAAAGAACGAGAGACGTAGTAACAGTAATCGAATCAAGTAAAAGAGAAACACAAATCGGAAACAGATCCATCGAGGATCATAATCATCGATTAAATTCAGGATCCGAGAGTCCGATCACTTGTATAACTGACCTTGGAATCGATAACCTAGCCGAACCAATAGAAAACACCATTTCTAACTTTTGAAAATGAGAATTTGGGGTTTTCAAAATATGAGAGATATCAGAGCGAGTCTTGTAGTCGCTCTTCTCCTTTTGTTTGTTTGGCAGCTGTCACTCTTCTTCTTCTAACGGGCCCACATTCTATTTCCGTTATATAGAAGAATTCAAATTTAAAAAAAGAAAAGAAACCGCCTAAATGTGCAAAACGCACATTTCGAAACTAAATATTCAAATTCTAGTACATTTTTTTGTTAAGCAAACTTCTTCTTCAAACGGCCAACTGTGACGTGTACATGTAACAAAAAAAAGTTTGACTTAAACAAAAATTAGACATCTCAACCACATAAAAGAAGAATGAAGTCACCAATTGAACCATTTTGTATATTTCAACTTTTCACCAAATGATTGAAAGCAAATCCAAAGGAGAAAAAACACTCTGTTTTTGTTCAAATCTAAAGTTGCCGTACATAAGAGAAATAAGATCCTCCTATCTATAAAGCTCCAATTACTAAACTTAATAGGATCAAAAGAATAACTAAAAATTAAAAAGAAATCAAATACTTAAAAACTTAACAAAACAACTTTTAGAAAATCAAATTGGCAGCTTGAGTAAATGAGACAAAAGACATGTGGAACAACAACAACAAATTTTCAAGTTGTGTATAAAAACGATGCATATTCATATTCAGGTTCTTGCAATATAGCTAATTGACTCATGGTTAAAGTTTATCGGACTTACTTTATCAGAATAGATTCATATGCATTCACTAAGACATATGTATCAATTCCCTTAAGATGAAGATTTGCTACATATACCTGCAGAAGAAACCATCATACATAAGATCAGTTGTGTCTCAAGAAACAAACTTATGAAGAAAAAAAGAGACAGAACAAGAAAAAGCTTATTATTACCCTCACTAGGTTTTTGTGCTTCTCTTCCCTGTTTTCCTTTGGATATGGCCTATAACCATCGTTATTAGAAACAACAAAAGAGTTTATTCATTTACAATTTATATAGATTTTATTTTAATAGACCGTGTACGTATTAACTCATGCAAATTACGAGTGATGTTTGGGTCCTCCTTGATATTGTAAAAGTGACTAATGAGTGAGATGATGACTGAGGAAGACAAGAGATCAACTATACATGTCTTGGTCAAATTTTTAATTTTTTAATTTTTTTTTTCTTTTGTTGGGATTTAATGTGAAGGATATTCTAAACAATTTGCTAGACTCGGATCAATATTTTAAAAAAATACAAATCCATTTATTTAAAGTTTTTACATTCGATATTTATAAAAAGTGTACCACTGCATATACACATTAAGAAATGTTTGCTTTTTAACTAGTACAAATTATTAATTGGGATCAAAATTTAAAAATAAAATGTAAAAATGAATATTATATGGATCTTACAAATATTATGTCAAGTCATACACACCTACCAAAAGAACCAATTGAGGCATGTGGTTCAATGGTTCAATAAACGGATGGGCTCATTCTCTCACGTTTTGTTTTGGCTCCACCTACCTACTCTACTTCAAACCACCCATCTTTGATTTTTCTCTCTGTCTTCCTTCTTTTATTTTCTTTTTTCTTAAAAAAAAAACAAACAAATCATATTTAATCAACTATAGTACAACTAGTTCTTTTTCTTAAACGTCCAATACAACTAGTTAAATGTAATCAACCAATATTTTATACAACTCTTTATAATTAAGTTGAACCTACATGTAAAGATTTGATTCTAAACGTAATATTTTCAATGCTTTTTTTTGATAAAAATTTGTTCAATGTGTTTTAAAATTTAAACCGCAAATATTTTTTTATTTTATGTCAAACTATATAGTATATACTCAGTGGATTCGCATTGTTCAACTTTTTTTGAAATAACATACATTTCTAATTTAATGAGAGAAATATCTGCTTTCTTGTTTTTATCAGTTGAGTAGACTTACACGAGAATTTTGGACCCAAAGATGGGTTAAGGTGACATGTAATAAATTGACGTATGTTCCAATCAGCTCCGTCGTGATAGAAAATATCTTTGTGATAAATGCTCATAAGATGTTGATCATGTTCATTTTCAGTGGTAACAATTGTTCAGTTCAGTTTAATTATCAAAAAAATTATAATGTTCAGTTCACATTTTAAATATCAAAATTCTTCTAAATTAACAAAAAAAAATGTATATATAAAAATTCTTTTTTTTTAACTATCAAATTGAAAATTTGATTCATATATATTTTGGCATCCCATAATGTAGTAATATTTATGTATACAGTATAGTAAAAAGCTATATTTGATTGACCAAATTATATGGTTTACTACTGGGTTGTATCACTGAGAAATTGTTAAAAAAACAAAATTAATAAATTTTTTGGACTAAGATATTTAATTTGCTAACTCACGTTTCCACCGAAATTCAACGTCAACGCAACGCCACAATTCGCCACGAGTCGCAATTTTGTCTATCCACCACTTGTTGTCTCCCCTCTCTATAAAAATCGCATCGTAACACTCTGAATAATCACTCAACAAGCTAAAACCGTAAACTGTGTGAGAGTAAGAGAGAAGAAAAAGAGAAACAAAAAATGGTGCTAAAGGTGTACGGACCTCACTTTGCTTCACCGAAGAGAGCTCTGGTAACACTGATTGAGAAGGGCGTTGCCTTCGAGACTGTCCCCGTCGATCTCATGAAAGGCGAACACAAGCAGCCTGCTTATCTCGCTTTACAGGTTAGTTCCTTCTTCTTTCTCATTTCTTCCCTTTTTTTTTGTTTCCGATTCTGATGATTTCTTCCTTCGATTCTTCTTTCGATTCAGCCTTTCGGTACCGTTCCTGCTGTTGTCGACGGCGACTACAAAATCTTCGGTACGATTTTAAAGAAATCCTCAATATTCGTTTGATTTAACTCAAATTTGAACGATCGTTGAAATATTCATGGATTTGAGTTTTGTTTGATGATAGTAAGCTCGATTTCAATTCAGATCAAACAAGTTTAGCTCGAATTGAACTGATTAACACTTGATCTGTGAATTTTGTTAGAATTTAAGCTTAGAAGTCTGATCTGACGTAGAAATTGAAGCTTATTAAGTGTAGAACTTGTTATATGGCTCTTGTTTGTTGTGTTTGTAACTTGTATTTGTCTAATGGAGATGCTAAGAGATGGTTTTTAAATTTGTTACAGAGTCACGAGCAGTGATGAGGTACATAGCTGAGAAGTACAGGTCACAAGGACCTGACCTTTTGGGGAAAACAGTTGAAGACAGAGGTCAAGTTGAGCAATGGCTCGACGTGGAAGCAACCACTTACCACCCACCGCTAGTTAACCTAACCCTACACATAATGTTTGCATCAGTCATGGGATTCCCAGCTGATGAGAAGCTGATTAAAGAAAGCGAAGAGAAACTCTCTGCTGTTCTTGATGTGTACGAGGCACATCTCTCAAAGAGCAAGTACTTAGCTGGTGATTTCGTTAGCTTGGCTGATTTGGCTCACCTTCCTTTCACTGATTACTTGGTTGGTCCGATTGGGAAAGCTTACATGATCAAAGATAGGAAGCATGTGAGTGCATGGTGGGATGATATTAGTAGCCGTCCTGCTTGGAAGGAGACTCTTGAGAAGTATTCACTATAAGATGATGAGTGTTGTCACGTTGTTGTTTGTGTCTTGAGTTTCCTAAGTGATGATGCTGTGTTTTTATGTTGAGGTTTAATAAAAGTGAGAAGTATATGCCTCTTTTATGTAATGTTACCTATGTGTTCTCTTTGCTTTTGTAGTTTTAATAAGTATCTCTAACTCTTTTGTGAGGCTTTCTATTAATGGAAATTATCTTTTCCCTTAGTTTTACAATTTAACTTTTTTTGTTATCGATGATTGTATCTGGCTATTGCAGAAGATGATGCAAGTGTTCATAAAACGAATCCCACAAACCGTTAAAACGGTGATGGTATGTTTGAGAGAGCACATATTTGTCGAGAAATTGAGCATTGGGACAATGCAATTATTTCGAACATTACAAATGATGTACTAATTGTTTACCACTCGGTTTGACTCGGTCACTCACATTAACCAAGCATTTTAATAGGATCCTTGGATAAGATTTGATCCGAAACAATGCATTAAATGACATCTCATTATTGACATGACAGTTTTTGATTGGGTTAAAAGACATGATAGTTATTATCGGGGTCCTATAGATGGATGATGATCAGTCTGGTAGCTAGGAGATTTGTATACATATGTAGCTTTCAGTTTCAGACAAGTATTGATTGCATATTAACTTTTAACTAGTAGTAATAGACACAAACTAAAGTATGAAATCAATAAATTTGTCTAATTAAGTGGTCTAAAAGCCAAAAAAAAAAAAACCCGCGAACATAAACTCCTGGTTGGGTTCTTCACTCGATCCTTTCATCGTCATCGACAATCAAAGCATGTTGAATTGGATTTAGTTAGTTTTATTTTCTTCAAGACTGACATTTGACCCAATGACCTTGAAAACCTTTATCTTTAGAAAGTTTCCTAATTTACACAAACTTTCGATGCTTCATCATTGAAACTTTTTTAATATTTTCATTAAACTTTCTTTGTGGTCCGGGTTCACCGATCGATATAAATTCTAAAGTATACGCTTTATTATGAAAAGATAAAGTTGGTTTCCATAACTAATTTTTGTTTAAGCCATCTAATAATTTTTTTGATAAAGAAATGTTATCTACCACAATATAATTTGACAAAATATAATTGGGCTCATTCGAACACGTTTTATTCATATTTTCTTGTACCCACCAACCTAATTTTAACCGGCCAACTTTGGTTCTCCGTTTCTTTTGTGCTAAGTCCGATTACAATTATACAAAATTTAATCAAATCATTAACCAAAACGAATCAAAATTTAATCACATCCAAAAAAAAAAAGTTGGTTAATTATTTTATTTAAATGCGGTTCAAAAAATGAGAATGATTATCGCATCTGTACAATGAAGTGGGAATATCTTCACTAGTGGTCTCTTTTGCATTATGACACTTATTAAAATAAGTAAATATAACATTATTAAAATCAACTAGTGTATTTGATGGGACGTGTGAAAATTTCCTACTGAAAAGTCAAAAACGACGTACCGCAAAAAATGCCGCCACCTAATAAGTGCGATTGCGTTCACCATACGACCGCAAACGCAACTAACCGTTTCCCTCTTTCTCTCTATATAGAATCGCGTCCTGAAAGAGTGTGGTTGAAAACTGACACTCAGAGAAGAAAACGAAGAAGAAGAAGAAAAAGAAGAAGAAAATGGTGTTGACGATCTACGCACCTTTATTCGCTTCTTCAAAGCGAGCTGTGGTGACGTTGATAGAGAAGGGATTAGAGTTCGAGACTGTTAATGTCGATCTCTTGAAAGGAGAACAGAGGCAGCCTGAGTATATCGCAATTCAGGTTCCTCATTCATCTCCGATTTTGACTTTTTTACTAACTGATTCATTATATTCCCGTCGATTTGGTTTTCCGATTTTGATCCTCTTCTTTTCTCCGATCTATGTAGCCTTTCGGTAAAATCCCTGTGCTCGTCGATGGAGACTACAAAATCTTCGGTATACTTCTTCGCCGATTCAATAGTTTCTTTAGCTACCACACGAGTCATGATCAATGGATCTGAGATTTGTTTGATTCATTGATTTGTTGTGATTGAATGAATGATGATTTCTTGAATACTCCATTAAAGCTTAAAATTGCAGTTTCAGATTTCAATTTGATCATCAGGAAAGAATAATACATAGATGTGAAAACGTGTTAAGTAATGAATGTTGAAGAGATTTGACTTTATAATTTGCAGAGTCGCGTGCGATCATGAGGTACATAGCAGAGAAGTACAGATCACAAGGACCAGATCTTTTGGGGAAGACAATAGAAGAGAGAGGACAAGTAGAGCAATGGCTTGACGTGGAAGCAACAAGCTACCACCCACCACTATTAGCTCTAACACTCAACATTGTCTTTGCTCCACTCATGGGTTTACAAGCTGATGAGAAAGTTATTAAGGAGAGTGAAGAGAAGCTTGGAGAAGTGCTTGATGTGTACGAAGCACAGCTTTCTAAGAACGAATACTTGGCTGGAGATTTTGTCAGTCTAGCTGATTTAGCTCACCTTCCTTTCACTGAGTATCTTGTTGGTCCTATTGGGAAGGCTAATATGATCAAAGATAGGAAGCATGTGAGCGCTTGGTGGGATAAGATTAGTAACCGTCCTGCGTGGAAGGAGGTTTCTGAGAAGTTTGCATTGCCCGTTTAAAAAGATGAAGAAGATGTGGTTTGGTTTGTGTGTGAGCTGTGTACGGTGGAGGGTGATGACTATTTCAGGTTGATGTCTTCCGGTTTTAATAAAGTCTTTGCCTCTTTTGTTATCTCTTGTTGAGTTGTTTCTTGTAATCTCTCAAACTTTTTTATAAGACTTTGACAACAGAGAAGAAACTAGTGATTCCAATTCGGCTCAATCCAGGTATTCTGATGAATTCGGCGCTAAACCGGTAAAAACTGACGAACAGAATGGTGTTTTGAAGAACTACATCTATACGAAAACTGGTTTCTATGAATCCAAAAACATAAACATCATCCAACATTCAAAGTTTTAAACACATCTCTCTCTTCTTCATGTTGTAATAAAGAGGGGGGGGGGGGGGGAAGAATCCTTCCCTAGTCAGACAAACTCAAGAGTTGCTGATACATAGACAACACTTGAGGTACAAGAAAACCAAAAGAGAAATTCCTTTTTGTTGTTAGAACAATCAACTCTCCAAACATTACCCAAAACATCAAGATTATATAAAAATGTACGAAGGTCTACCAATCATTCATCAAGGCTGGTGATGAAATGATTCTGAAGGCGGATCATTGCATGGAGCATTAGGTTCGGGCGTCACTACTGGGATATCCATGCTGTTTCCTGTCTCGTTCAGTCTCGGCAGATATTTCTCTTACATCAGAAACTCTTGCCTCTGTTGCTTGAATATCATTCCATTCGCTTTCACCAACCGGAGGCTGAGCGTTTACTACCTGCTCTTCACTCATATGGACTACACTCTCTCCTGGTATAGAGGCTGTTCTTGAAATGCTTAGACATGCTTTATCCACATTCTTGTCTGTTTCCTTTGTCAGTGGAAGAGATGCTTCGCCGTTAGTAGACTCAGTCTTCTCCTCACAGACTTGCTTCGTCTCTAGTTGCTGCCTGTTTATACAAAGATAAAAAGATTTATGAAACTTCCAAATAATTAGTTGCCCTAGGAGATAGATTCAGATGAGCTCACCTTTGAAGCTGAGTTTGTAACATATTCACATATGCTAAAAGCTCTTGCTTCTCTGTCCAAGCAGCTGCCTCTCTCTGAGAAGCCTCTTTTGCTTTTGCTTCACCACTTGCTTCTGCAACCCTCGCTTTCTCTTCGGCTCTCAGAACAGCTCCTTCAAGTATGACGGCACGCTCTCTGGCTTTTCCAAGCTCAGTCCGCCACATATGTGCCTCTTGGAGCGCAGAGTCTCTTTCCTTAACTAATTGATCTTTTTCCTTACTCAGAGTAGATGTCTTCTCTTCCAATTCCTTAAGCTACACAGGAGATAAAGATCAATAAACAACAAGATATACATAACAATGCAAAAGTATCTGTATATGGTACGGCCTCATTACCTTCAATTTTGCGGCTTCTTGCTGTCTCCCTGAGTCTTTAGTCAAGCGCTCAAATTCCACACAAACGATTTTCCTTTGTTCATCCATTGTATGAGCTGCAGATGCTGCAGCTACAGCTGCTTCAGCCGTCTCAGATAACTTATCTGCTATCTCCTTTATAGTTGAGTCACGAGAACGAAGCTCTCGTGCCAAATTCTGCAATTCTTCATCTTTGACACGCAGCGTTTCCTGTAAAGTGTAAGTGGTTCAATAAGGCTACCCTGGGCAGAAAATAGAATGGGGATGATATACTTTCTGCAAATTCCGCAAATCATCATCCTTGACACACGGAGTTTCCTGTAAGATGTCTCTATATATGCTTGACATCCCTCATAAAGAGATTGCAAGATCTCAACGGCGAATGGATGTTAATATGCTATCTGCACTAAATGTTTCCTAAAGTCGATGTAAAAGAGAGATACAAAAATACCACACCTTCATTATTGTCAAATCATCTAGTGGTCCCTCGAACGGTTTATTTGCTGTTATTTTCAATGTATTCCTCAACGAGATCTGCATTGCTGCTTGAATTTCTTTGGAACATTCCAATGCTGTTGAATTGGCAGCAGCAACTACAGTTGCAACGGTACCAAGTGTTGCAGAACCACTTCCGCTTAGAGAATCGACAGCTTCCTTATGGGCCTTTAGGACTAGCTGTGTCGCACTGGACAGAGAAAAGTAATATAAGGTTAAACATATTAGCTTTTACGGGCCATTCAGAAATAACAACGTAAAAGAGAGAGAGATGATTCTTTCAACATGATCGATGATGAAAGTATGAAACCATCAGATCAACAAAATATTAATTATTCAAGATAGATGAAATAAGTGTGGTGGCTTCCCTAGAGAGTGGAGTGGTAAGCAAATAAAAAAGGACAGAAAGAGAAGTAAAAAAAAAGATCAAGATTCAGATGACTTACTGTAACGTTGTAACCCAAGCTTTAGCTGCACCAGGAGTCTCTGCACACAAAAAGTAATCTTTCTTCTGTGGGGTACCAATATCTTAAATCATGTTGAAGAAAACTCAACTCTAGATTCCAATGAATGATCTCCTTTTAGACAAAAGACAATAAAAAAGTTGCCAACATTTTACTAAAACCAAGGATACATATACAGCAACCATTATATTTTGGAAGTCCCCTGAAACACAAAAGAAACAGATTCAATAATATGAATATACACCTAATAAGGCTGATTATTCAGAGCAAAAGAGAATGTAGCATCCATACTGGAAGTTGACAGGAGAGATGGAGATTGTGCTATTTTCGTCAAACAGAATCGTTCCCTTGATAGTTGGTTCGTTTCGTCTTGTCCTAAGTCATGGACATACATCAGAACTAAGTAAATATATACACATGGATTGATTATGTCCACAAAAATGTAGCTACATAAGCAAATTGATAGTACTCACTTATACTCCATTTTGCCTGTTGTTGGATCAAGTATCACCCATCGTTCGTTCCATTTCCTCAGCTGTTTTTACATAATCAGAAACAAAAAACAGATGGTATCAGTGTGAGCCCTTTAAATAATTCAAGACATTTCAAGCCACAAGACTTCTCAAAGCAATAAATGCTTAAGCTATAGACACTAGAACTCTACAATCAAACAATCTTCAAAAGAAACCACAAAGATTCTTAATTTTTCATTCTCATCCGAATGCTCCATTTCTATTAGTGAGAAATCAGAATAGTATAGTTCAGCTAACTATAAACCCAATCAAATAAAGCAACCGGATTTTGAAAATCCCACTCAAATTGAAGAGAGCCCAGTCCAAAGAATTGAACTTACAGTTTCAGAACGCTTGAAGAGAGGTCCCTGTAGAAAATTCCGACCAGAGCCAGATGCCAATTGCCGCTTAATCTTATCCAAGCTGTTCTCCGTAGCATCAACATTTCTCTGCGCATTTGGAAAAATTTTCAAGTCAAAAATGGAAAAATGGATCAATTTAGGAAAGCAGCCAAAAGAAGGAGATTGAATTGTAGCACAGATCGATAGAGATAAGAAAGAGACCGGAGAAGCGCCGTTGGAAGCCATTTTAATTGAGATCGGCGAGATCGGAAGCACTTAGATCGATTAGAAGTGGAAAATGTTGATCGATGAATCGAGAGAGGAGGGTTTTAGAGGTTTCTTTTAGGTATGAGCTGAAGAAGACGATCGATGTTCATGTTAAAGAAGAAGAAGGAATTCGAGAAATTGCTGTTAGGTTTGGTTTCGCGGAATTGCAGTTGGATCCGTCTTCTTCACTCTTCAACGTGATCAAATCAACTGAACCGTCCGGTACAGTAAATAGACCAACTTCCATGTCAAATACCCGGTTCTTGAACCTTTTTTTTTTGTCATTTTTATGGTGTTTGATCTGACGGTGGAGGTGTCATCACATGATTCTTTTGGTTTTAAAAGATCACGTTGACCATTTCAATGCAGGAGAATGAGGATTTGGATGGTCAACGCAAAATTAAATAAATGAGAGCAAGAAATGTAGAGGTAGGGTTGGGGAGGGAGAAGCTACATGAAATGAAGAGGCTAATTGAGAGTTGTAATGGAGGATGGGCTCAGTAATATTAATGGGCTTAGTTGTGTCAAGCCCAGCATTTAGGAGAGATCTTGGCAGGAAATGTCACCTTATCCTATCAGGCTCGCTTTACGAAAGATTCCATCTACCTGAAGCTGTATCAGATAAAGAAGTTTAGCAAAGTGTAGCAAAAAAACTATTGTTCTCAAATTATTCCACTAATAAGAATAAAGTTTCTCAAATGCATGAAACGATGAATTTGACTTGGGAATTGGGGGCAGAGAAAAAGATTGAAAGCATCAAAGCAAAAGAGTAGTAGACATGTAAGCCAAGACAAGATGCAATTTGGGTTTAACTGAAGTGGGAAATCTGCAAAACGTGAAGGTGGTCCTCTTTTTCTATATTATACGTAAATATTCCTTTTGTATCAACTTTTCTCATTTGTTTGCTACTTCTATGGCAATTTCATCAACCATACCTATCTCTTAAAGGGTTGGTCCGTAAACTAAGTTATCAGAGCATGCTTAGAAATAATGAGCTAGCTAGATGCATGCTATTTCTATATGGTAAGGGGTCCATATCCGGCTTTTGATTTACATTTTTGGTCTTGGATTGTTTCAGTTATCAACTACAGAAACCAAATCTCATTTAATTTGTTTTTACCAATATGTGTCTTAAAATTGTTTAAGATTTCTAAAAACTCTTTAAACAATAAACTGGACAAGACATTCAGTTACTGTTCTTTAACATATGACTAGTGGTGTTAGATTTAAATTATTGGATATCGAATCGGAAATTTCAAACCTATGGATACAAGGGCCAAGGATTGATCAAAGCCTGTTTTCTTTTCTTTTTTTTTGGCTTTATATTCCATCAACCGAAATAAGAAGAAACTTCTACTGTATACTACAGAAATTGATTCAAAAAACTGAACAACTTTTTACATTTATAACTATGTATTATCTAAAATTATGTTATGCTCTTAGGATTCATGTTTGAAAAGAGAAAAAATATATATATCCATGTGGTCAATAATGTATACCTTCCATAGTGAAATCATGATGCTTGTTGACAGTAACACATTGTAGTGGTCTTTGCGTAGTGCAACCTGCCATGACTCACTTTCCCTTTCAAAAACTCTGACATTCTTCCACAACACATAAGACTCCAATAAAATTCTCCTTTTGGATGAATCTGAGCTAAGGAATTATCAGTTTAAATTTGTGTTCATAGAAAACCAAAAGTGATGTACAAATAGTGACACCCACTTGATTCTTTTTCTTTTTAAAACATTCGTTAAACTCGCTCCCCCGATTTATAGTTTTTTTTTTTCAGATATAAAACACCATTGTTAATATCTAATTAAGAATGAGTAAATATATCCAGTAGACTTAACACTACATTCGAACATGGATTTACATGGACTTTATATCAAATCAATAGTCTTAACCACAATTGAGTTCCTAGAAGATTATTGCCCATTCCTCCACTTGCTTTTTCTCCATTTACATTCGAAAAATAAACCATCAACCTCCATGCAAAACCATATTATAGTACAAAGTTGCGCACTTTAATTTTTATTCCATTTCTTTACACTCTAAAAGCAAATTGTAAAACTTCACTTTTCTTTACCCTTCTTCTATAGCTAGGAAAGTAGTGGATCAAGTTCCATATCGTCATTCTTCTATTCACACACGCTTATATTTACTAAATAAACTCATGAATTGATTTATCTTCAATTCTAAATTATGAATTTGTTGTTTCCACTTCAGACCACATGAAAAATCATGGAGATTCATCACCACCTCTTCGTCTCTCTCCTTTTTCTTCTTCTTCTTCCCTTATGCTCCTGCCAAGAAAACACCAGAAGCTTGGCCATTGATGATGATCATCCACTCCAAACTTCTCCAATCTCCGAGGTTAATATATATGTTCTTCTCTCTCTCTCTCGTCATACTTACAAGCCTATGATCCCACATTCCTCACAATCTCATTGAATCAGTTTATAATTATTTACATTGAAGCTTCCAAGCATGTCCTTTGTTGCTGAGACTTATAATCTACCAATTTAATTTATCATCTCATGTTTGGTACACACACGCCATATATCTATATGACTATAGTCTATATATATATATATATGAATTTTCATGAAAACATAAAGAAACCCCCCTAATCTGTTTCGATCTTCTCTTTAAAAAAAAATCCATGTATTATCAGTAACTGTTAATTGATATGAAAGTCTCCCTTTTTTCTAATTTGTTGTGTGACAGAAACTAAGTCCAAAGCTTGTGTACGAAATCAAAGTGCATGGCCTTATGCTTTGGGCATCGATGGGTGTTTTAATGCCAATTGGTATAATATCCATCAGATTATTGTCTATCAAAGACCAATCTATAATCACTCTTCGACGACTTTTCTTTCTTCATGTCATTTCTCAGGTAAGTTTCACTTGTTTTTATTTATTTTTCCCTTTTCTTATTTTCTTTAAACAAAATCATAAGAATGTTGAAAATATTGTATGGGTTGAAAATGAAATCTAATGGTCGGTGTGAGTATCAAATGAAGATGGGTGGCTAGAGAGTAAAGCAAATTAAAGATGCTTCTTTCTTCGTCTAAAGAATAAAGATTGCATCCAATTAACGACTTTTTCATATCTATCTTTAATTAGTAATTAGTAGGGCCTTTTGGGTTATTCTAGATTGTTAATCACAATGATAATCATGGAAACTTGAAGGCCAAGAAAAAGTATCAATCTTCTTTACTTTTAATTCTTTCTAAACTCCTTTTTCTGATTCTTAGCTAACAAACCACACCTACTAGTCAAAGTTTTGTTACGAAAGAATATTTCCATGTTAATAACAAATGTGACTCATTAATCAACAACAATCACTTTTACCTAAATCAACAACAATCACTTTTAGCTAATGTTATCAATCAACATGCGGTCACGGTTTAATTGGAAGATTGAGCAATTACATTGTGATTAATTTATCAAACAGGTGGTTGCAGTGATACTTGTGACAATAGCGGGAATAATGTCAATAAAAAACTTCAACAATTCGTTTAATAATCATCACCAACGTCTTGGAATCGGACTTTACGCTATTGTATGGTTCCAAGCTCTTCTTGGGTTCCTCCGACCTCCAAGGTACTTTTTTTTTCTTTTTCTCTTTTCAATATAAATAACAAATATTACACCGATAAAAAAATTTTGCGACAAAATTAGAACATGTTAAAAAAATAACAACAATTATTAATTAGATTATGTTTTTGCCTTTCATTATTTTGCACAAAAAAATTCAGTGATCACAGCTAATTTTAAGGATGCAAATTCAGAAATTAATTTAGACCTGATGATTAGCCAGAATAAGGATCTGGATCATGTCCTTGTGTCAAAATATATGGATAATTCTAAAAGATATTACATTTTTTTTGACGTACTCTAAAAGATATTACATTGTGTTCTAAAATTACCAACAAAACTAGAATATCAAAATGCCACAAATTTAAAGGTTTTTCTTAAGAGGTTAGGAAGTCGTCTTTAATGATTATCAACCTTTCCTAAACTTTTGAGGTGTTTTTGGATTATTATTTTTTTCAAATTGTGGTAGTTTTGGAACTAAATTCTGGTATTTTTTTTGTCTTCTTCTTTTTTTTGGTGTGGTAGGTATTTCTAAAAGAAATATTAAATGCAAATTAGCTAGGCATAATTAAATGTTATGAAGAGGACACCTACTAAATGGGTCTAGTTTAATTGTTTTGCATCTTTAATCGATTTACTTACATTGCAGGGGAGGAAAAGGTAGAAGGAAATGGTTTGTAGGACATTGGATATTAGGAACATCAATTGCTATTCTTGGGATAATAAACATATACACAGGGCTACACGCTTACACCAAAAAGACATCAACAAGTGCTAAGCTTTGGACCATACTCTTCACGGCACAACTCTCTTCCATTGTCTTGTTCTATCTTTTTCAAGACAAGTGGTCTTATATCCAAAGCCAAACTACCTTTAACAGGACCCAATCCGTTGATCATAACAGCAACATCTCAACCGCAGAGACTGGCCATGGAGACGAGGTCGAAGAAACTAAACCGGCGTTTGAAAAATGCTAAAATCCACAAGAGGCTATAAGGAATTTGGTCATGACTCTACAGAGTTGTTTTATAGGCAAAAGAAGGCTTAAGGGGTTATTGAACTGATAAGTTGTGGTGAAATATTTGTCTAACTTCGAGTTTATATATTTAATTTCTTATGTTCTTTAAAGTGAATCATGCTGATAGGCTGTGATTAAAAGTCTAACTACATTTGTATCAAGAATTACAAGAACTGGCTCTAAAATTTTCAAGAAATTTACCAAGGTATCTCCTCTGTTCGTGCTGTCTGGTTTGAGTGTCACGGTTAGGTTTGACTATGATGAGCATTCTATTGATATATGTCAAAATGAAATAGTCCAAGTCAAAATTATTGCCGATGAAACTAAATTAAAATAAGTTATAGTTTGCTTTAAATTTGAAACATGATATTTGAACTAAGCGTTTTAACAAAAAAAAAGAAAAAAAAAAGATGATATTTGAACTAAAATTAAATAAACAGTATCCAACTAGAGTCCCACCTCATCATGTTTAGTGTAAAAAGTTATTACTAATATCAGATTTCATTTTAATATTGAATTTTAAAACATTTTGTACCAAATGAATTAGATAAATACAAATACTAATTAGGGCTAAACTTACTAGTTATATATCTAAAACAATTTTAATTATCATGTTTATAAAAGATCCATATAGAGTGCACCTCATCAAGTTTTTTTTTTAAAATATTTGATTCTTAAATTACTAATAAACTGCAAATAATCTGATTAATTAAATGAATTTAAGAAAACCTAAACAAGAATAAAATAGTAGCTTGAAGATTTTCAATATCCGACGTATTTAATTTAATTTGATGTACACAAAATTTTACATTTAAATCTAATTATTTCAATGCGTACTTTTGAGAAATCAAAATTGTTTTATATATGTTATTTAAATTTGATTTTAAATCAAACGGTATTTACAAATCAACAATAATTTATTTAAGAGAAACTGTCGCCCATTAAAATAAGATATAAACTTCCATATATTAGAGTTAAAAAACTTCCTTTATTTATTTATTTGACCAAAAAAAAAAAACTTCCTTTATATATTAAAAGTCAAAACCTCTAGATCTCCAAAACTGTACCAACGTAAAATGGAAACTGATTCAGATACTTTCCACATTGACCAAGATTTTAACGTTTATTTGACATAAGTGCCGTAAGACAGAAATGGAAAATATCTCTAATTCAAGACCAAAATCTACATGTCTATATATATATATATATATCCCCATATATTATCTCACAGACAGACACACCATACATATGTTAATATATAAAAACCAAAGCCACTAAGAAAAAAACAAAAAAAAACTATCACACAATTCTTCTTCCTCAACAACCCAAAACGTTGACAACCTCGGTGAGTTTTGCAATGATGAGAGGCGTTGCTTCCACAGGAGTAGTAACACTCATGGTCATGGTACTTGTGATGTTGAACCAATTAGAGAGCGCTATTGTGAATGGTTCATCATCATCATCATCGTCATCATCAAATAAAACGTCTTGTAATATTTATAGAGGAAGTTGGGTCTATGACAAATCTTACCCTCTCTATGATTCCGCGACTTGCCCTTTCATCGAGAGACAATTTAACTGCAAGCCCAATGGTCGCCCTGACAGCAATTACCTCAAGTATCGATGGCAACCCTTTGGTTGCAATCTCCCCAGGTGATTTCATCTCTTCTTTTATATGTTTATAACGTTTTCCGATACGTAGATCTAGATCTAGTGCGTTTTAAGACATATAGCTAGTCTTAGGTTATTTGCAATAACACTAATATCTTAAGATCAACTAGCTTTGTTTCACATTTAGCTTTTTTATTTTATTTTAATTAGATTCAAGTTCGGACTCAAAACCTTATGTATGTTGCATATGAGTATGTAAGAATGTTATCTATGATATTTTCACCTATGCGTTTGTATCGGTGTAAGTATATACATGTCTAGGTTTAATCAAAAACCTCATTGAAGATGAATCTATGATAAAATTGTAAAGTTTCATTAGAAATAGAGTTTCATGCATCTGTTAGAAAGTACCTTTCTCAGTCAAACAAATCTCATAATGCTATTGTTGATTTCATGTTAGCAATTAGAAAAAGCCAATGTACTTAGGTTAAGTATGTCCATCGATTTTAATACGGTCTCTGTTATAAAAACGAAACAGTAATAATTACTTATGGCTTCTGCTAAGAATAGGAAAATATTTTTAAGGAATGATATATAGGTATTCTTTTCGTGAATGATGTATGGTGCAGATTCAACGGCTCAGATTTTCTGGGAAGAATAATGAAAGGGAAGAAATTGATGTTCGTAGGAGACTCACTGAGTCTAAACCAATGGCAATCTCTCACGTGTTTGCTCCACAACTCCGCACCAAATGCCAATTTCACCATCACTCGTTCTCCTTCTGGCCTCTCCGTCTTCTCATTCCCCGTAACGTTTCTAACTTCATTTAACTTACTTTTTTCCGGTATTTCTTTGGTTTAATATGGTTTAGATTAATTCCGGTTCGGTTCTTGTATAATGCATGCAATGCAGGCTTACAATTCTACGATTATGTTCTCAAGAAACGCGTTTCTGGTGGATATAGTCGGAGCCCCACCGAAGCGAGTGATGAAGCTCGACTCAATCTCGAGCGGTTCGTTGTGGAAAACTGCAGACGTTTTGGTCTTCAACTCTTGGCATTGGTGGCTTCACTCCGACCGAAAACAACCGTAAAATCTTCTTTATAATTTCGTCCATATACTAGAATCTTAGTATGGACTTAGTATATAACTAATGTAATCATTTGGGGATACAGATGGGACACAATTGTGTCCGGGAATGTAACGGTAAGAGACATGGACCGGTTGGTGGCGTATGAGAAAGCAATGAGTACTTGGGCTAAGTGGATTGATCAAAACATAGATCCTTCTAAAACCAAAGTCTTTTTTCAAGGTGTTTCTCCTGACCATACCCAGTAAGTTCTTTCTCTACACAACTTATTTTTCATAACACTTTAAATGGACGATCAAGATTAAGACGATATCCATTAGATTTTTAGGATTAGTACGAGTTTGGGCTACCAAAAATACATAAATCTATACTCTTACTAGAATCTTGACATGCATAGAATGAAATAATTTGGTTGGTTGATTGTTTACAATAATGGTGCATGATGTTACAGCTCAAGTGACTGGTCAAAGACAGGTGGCAATGGCAGCTGCATCGGGGAAACAAAGCCGGTAATGGGATCGACATACTTGGCAGGACCACACCAAGCGGAGCTGGTGGTGGCGAAAGTGATAAAGACGATGAAGAAGCCGGCACGGTTAATGGATGTGACATTGATGTCTCAGCTAAGGAAAGATGGACATCCTTCAGTCTATGGGTTTGGTGGTCATCGAGTACCGGATTGTAGCCATTGGTGTCTTGCTGGAGTTCCTGATAGCTGGAACCAGCTCTTGTACTCTGAGTTGTTTCATTCTTGATTTTTTTTTATGGTTTGAAATTAAGTCGAAACTCATTCATTATATCATGATGATATACATTTGTGTTGTTTTCATTGATTTATACCTTTAAAATTGGTTATTTGGGTTTATAAAATAGAAATTTTATAATAGTAACTATGTGTCCTTTATAAATTTGACATTGCTTAAAGCCTTAAATTCGGGTTTTGGTTTGGTATTTTTCGATTTTTGCATAATCATACTCAAACTAAAGTTTATTTTGTATAAATTATTTAATAATTTAAGTTTTGGATTCCATTTCTAATCGAACATATCGGTAGATCGGATTGGATCCATTTATATCTACATTTAACTAATGCGGAACTTTATAATTTCTTTGTTTTTTCGATCATATTAGATTATATGATCAAATGTAACCTTTTTGAGGTTGTAATATTTTTCCAAGTGGGAGTTTTTATTACAGTATTTGCGCGGTCACTCCAAAAAAAAAAAAAAGTCGGTCGAAGTTTTTTAATTTTGAAGAAATGTTTTCGTTTTTTTTTTTTTTTTTTGGCCAATGAAAATAGAAATTGATTTGGTCATTAAACTTGGCTTTAGAGTAAAATACAAATCAACATCTATATTTAACTTCACGTCTGCGACTGTGTCGTCGAGCTCTGGATCTCATCGGACTTTCTCACGAACCTCCGCATCATTCTCCGTCGATCTGTTACACCGTCCGACGCCGTTTAGCGGACTTGGGAATCTGGGGATGTCGATTTAAGAGTAAATACTGTCTCCAAGGTTAGATTTACAACACATTCTCCGCCAGAAAAAGGATCATGGCTGTGGTGGATGTTCACCGATTCGCTGAGTCTATCACTTGCCATGCTTGGAGTCCTGATTACTCCAGTTAGTTTCTCTTCCTTCGTTTTTAGTTTTTGAATTATATATTAGGATCTATAGTTTGGCTGGTAAAGAAGATAGATAAGCGAACTGAATTGACTTTTCTTATTCTTATATATATCTTGTGGAATATGATTTATATGCTCCTTGTGTTTGTTTGTTTAATTGAATTGGTTTATGCTTCATTATCTTGTGGAAAATAATGATTAGATTCCTTCATTTACATACTTACTAGTTTAGGTTCGACTTAGCAAGAGAGCATTTGAAGATTCCAGAGACATGCTATGTTAGTGTTAGGAACAGTTGGTATTTAGTATTGTACTTTAGTTTTTGAGGTTTTCTAAAAAGATGAATCCAATGTCTTTTTACTTTTGGTTTAACGTCTTTCTTTAAGCCTTTAACCATTTATGTGCTGTGACAATTTTTTCTTCTAGTGGTTGCTCTCTCTCCTAACAACAATGAAGTTCATATCTATAAATCATCTCAAGACCAGTGGCAGAGGTTACATGTCCTCCAAAAGGTGAATCTTTATGTCTCTATCTGAAACTAATGAACCTGCCCTTCTTTCCTCTCTCTTCTTGTGAATTCTAAACTTTATATATTTCTCATAACTGATTGCTTATGACTGAAAAGTGTTCCATGAACAGCTTGAATCTCCCTTACAACAATTTCATGATTATTGTTTGAATCATTGCAGCATGACCAAATTGTTTCTGGAATAGATTGGAGCTCAAAGTCCAACAAAATCGTCACTGTTTCCCATGACAGGAACTCGTAAGTTGCAACCTTTGATATGCTTAGAGGATTTTTCCATTTGGGTAACCTTGTACTTCGATTTATGCTATGGTAATCTGCAAACTTGATATTCTTAGTTCTTCACTGTTCTAGTTCGTCAAACTAAGTTTAAAGCGCTTATTGAAGGTATGTGTGGAGCCTCGAAGGAGGTGAATGGGTACCAACTCTTGTTATTCTTAGACTAAATCGTGCTGCACTTTGTGTCCAATGGAGTCCAAAAGGTAAATGTATCAGCTCTATTGAGTTATCTAGCTTCATTGTCTACGTAATATGTAATGTACTTTTCGCATAATTTCTACAGCTTCTAATCTATGTTCCCATCTTTTTGTTCAATACCATTAGAGAACAAGTTTGCCGTTGGAAGTGGTGCTAAAACTGTTTGTATATGCTATTACGAGCAAGAGAATAACTGGTAATTTCTTGAATTCTCATTATAAGTCATGGACTTTTCTTTGGCATGTTGCCTGACTTCTTTACTACATATGGTTTTGTTGGTCTATAAAATAGTATTATCTTGTGTTATAGACTAGCATGTTATTAGCACCAATTATTTTTATTATATTGGCACGCATAACTGTGTATTTTGTAGAGGTTTTGGAAAGATCTTGTATATGTAAAATCCTCACAAAGTATATTATTAGTTTCATGTTAAGTTTCAGTATTTTTTGTCGGCTGACATTGCTTGGCTTTACTGTTCTCAGGTGGGTCAGTAAACTTATCCGGAAAAGGCATGAATCTTCAGTCACATCTGTTGCTTGGCATCCTAATAATGTACGTGCAATCAACACAACCCCTTGTACTTCATGTAGCCAAAATATTTAGCAGGCTTTCTGTAATGCTTTCTCTACGGAAAATATTCTATAAGTTGGCCACCAGATAGAGTATAGAGTGCATGATCCATAAAAGAATATCAATCTCCACAAACTAGTTAATCTTCTCTATCATTGTTTCTGTTTCTTGGCATCCTAATAATGTGTGTGTTCTCTGATTGTCTGTTTTGCCTTAGATTCTTCTGGCAACGACATCTACAGATGGAAAATGTCGGGTATTTTCGACATTCATCAAAGGAGTTGACACAAAGTATGCTCATTACTTGAACGTCTACTTTTAAAACATTTTCGCAAACATGGGCAGTTTCTTATTTGTCTTCATGCAATGGGATTATACAGGGATTCAAAAGCAGGCTCACAAGCGGAAACTAAATTTGGAGAGGTTTGATTCGTTTGGCTGGCTTTCCTTCTTTTAGTAAATATTGCAGTGCTTATGCCTATATATCTATTCCCCCTAACATCCTCATCTAATGTTTGGGAGCTTTTTTTCTGTTGTGTCTTTGTTGAAACAGCAAATTATTCAGCTTGATCTCTCATATTCTTGGGCATTTGGTGTGAAATGGTCTCCAAGTGGAAACACCTTAGCTTATGTAGGTCAGAATATCCTTAAGACTTGAGATGTTTGTCCATTGCACTCTACTGAAATTAATGAAACTTCAACTCGGTTACTAGCCTCTGTCTCACTTTCGTTGTTTCTGTAATCATGTATAGGTCATAGTTCCATGATTTACTTTGTTGATGATGTTGGTCCTTCTCCTTTAGCTCAAAGCGTTGCATTCCGAGATTTGCCTCTTCGTGATGTGGGTCAGCATCCACTCTTCTTTTACTTTTGAGAAACTGGTCTTCTCCATGTGTTATTTCCTGAATTGATATATTATCGGGAACATGCTATTGCAGGTCCTGTTTATTTCTGAGAAAATGGTGATAGGTGTTGGATATGACAGCAACCCGATGGTATTTGCGGCCGATGATACTGGAATATGGTATGCAGCTCTCAAAAATACCTGCTTAATTTTCTCTTTCTTGGGTGTTTGCGTACAATCAAATCCTTCAATTTTTTTTTATTCTTCTTAGATCGTAGGCTGTATAGTTAGTTCTGAAATGATACACCCACCAATAATTGGTTCGTTTACAAGTTTTTGTTTATGGTATGTAGGAGCTTTATCAGATATATTGGAGAGAAGAAAGTGGCATCTTCTGGTTCCAGTTACAGTTCGCAGGTACATACCAAATCTTCTTTCTTGTATTTGTTGCAATATGTTTGGTTTGAGCCTTTTAGAATAACTATGAGTGAACTTTTAGCTTATCCCTGATTGTTTCCTCTAAGATGGTAATATTTCGGAATAGTGTAGTTGCTCCTTTTTTTCTTGGGTTTCCGCTTGCATTATTTGTACTGTTTTGTCTAACCCATCTTGTTCATTATGTTACGTTTTCAGTTTTCGGAAGCATTTGGGAAATTCTACGGTAGTCAATCAAAGTCAGCAACAGCCAACGATGCTTCTGAATCACGTGGAGGCGTTCATGATAACTGCATAAAGTATATGTGTCTTTAAATTGTCTTAGCTATTTAAGTTCATTGAATGGTAGAGCCTGACGTGTGACTTTACCTGAAACTTGTAGTTCCATTGTACCTCTGAGCAAAGCAGGGAGTCCTAAAGTAATGCGATTCAGCACTTCAGGTCAGTCACTAAATGGAAATTCATATACTCTTCCATTGAATCAGCCGATTCAATTCTCAAAAAAAAACTGACAGTTTCGTTTACTCGCATATTGGTTTGTTATGTATAGGATTGGATGGCAAAATAGCCATATGGGATCTGGAGAACATGCAAGAAGAACTTGGCAATCCGTTTTAATAAACACACTATTAAAACAAAATCTGGGTCACAAGCAAGGTTTCACTTAATTTGTAAATCAGATTTTTTCTACTAGATGCCAGCCTTTTTAACCCTTTCCAGTTTCATAATTGTTTCTCACTTTGTAAACTACAATAATAATAAAGGCCTTATTTTCGTGGTTTATATAAGGGCAAGTCTTAATAAGTACATTGAGCTTAGCATCTTGTAATACCTTTTTGAAATATATAAATCTTAGAAAATATGAATCTGAACAGAAACAAGATTCACTCTCAATCGAAGAAGATTTGGGACTTAAGCGTAAATGAAGCGAGACATTATATATCTATCCGGTACAAACCGGTTCTCATTAAACCTAACTCTACTGTGTAAACCACATTATCTAATAATAAACATTACATTTTCAGCTTTGTATTCAAACGAGTCCGTATCGAGCTGAAAAAAGAAAAAGAATAAACACTAACCGAAATACATAAAATTTACTCAAATTTCTTTCAGGTTCTTCAGAAAAGATTACCTCAACGATACTATCAGATGCAAACAAAGATCTCTGCCAAAATCTATCAGGATTTTTAACTTCAGGAGAATAATTCACACTAAGCCCATTTCCACACACATGCACAATCCGTGTGAATATTTTATTTACAAAGAATTGAGGATGAATTAGTTAAGAATCAACAAGAGAGAAAGAAGAAACAAAGCCAAAAGCTGTGAAATGCAGATTGCATATTTGATAGAAACAGAGCTCGAGAGTATAAACCACCACCTCAATAATACATATTATCATTAACATGGCACCCTCTTCTCATTCCACAATATGAGCTTTAGCTTATGTAGTTATGTATCACATTTGGACGATGAGATAAATACAACAAATTTTAAGAAGAACGAGCAAAGAAGAGATGGAAGAGAAAATGAAAAATTGAAAAAAGATAGAGAAACAAGATGTTGAAGGAGAAAGGTAAAAAATCAACTGATGTAAATAGAAGACCAAATCAACTGATGTAACAGCCAAAACTAATCTTCTTGGAATGTTTCTCACTTATTGCAAAATTTTACTACTGTTCTTCTCATACGTAACTTCCAGAACACCTATAAGCTTTTAAAGCATGAACTAGAGATGTGCTTCAGAAGCAGATATGTAGAGAAACACGACTTGGAACTATTGATTATATGTCTCCAAGATCATTCCTTTTCGTCCCATAAGCAATGAAGTTGACGCTTATGTCGTCTGACAATAACCATCTTCCTGTTATCGGGTTGTACACAAATCCAGCCATCTCTTTCACCTGCAATCCATAATTTGTTTATCATTTCTACCACTGTATATAAGCAACAATTCCATAGAGATAATAAGCAGATGAACTATTCCTCTTGACCACAGCGAGAAAAGTGTACTTTCGCATTGTTTCAATCGGCTTAACATTAGATTATTGAGATTGACATAAGTACTATCGAAGGGGAAGAGAAATGGCTTACATCGACTGAAGCACGTTGTAATATCATAGTCAGTTCTTCAGGAGTTAGAAAACTTGACCACTGGTGTGTGCCTTTAGGAAGCTGCAGAGGATTTATTATACATAGATCAAATATGAAACCAACAACACAAGTCGGAAAGATCAATGAGGTGCGAAACTGAAGGTTACCCAACGTAGAATGTACTCTGCTGCAACAATGGCTGATGCATATGCTCGCATAGACCGATTAATTGTAGAAAGTAAGGTGGCCCCATTAGGGATAGTCAACGCTGACAATGACTTGCAGAATTCTGCAGGGTTTGCTACATGCTCGATGACCTTCATTGTACAAAATCAGAAATCTTGCCATGAAAATGAGATATCAAGCAAGTTTGACGAAGGGGAAGGTACATGTTGAAGTGTAGATGGACCATAAAAACGTACCTCTAAGGCAAGAACAGCATCAAACGTCTTCCCTTCACCCACTAGCTTTTCTGCGCAAGAAAATATTACTTAGTATTTAAATATAGGAGAGGTAACAGAGAATCAGCTTCTGCAGAAGAGTGTAACTTTAATTGATCATCATCTAAGATTAGTTAAAATTACCTGCTGTAGTACAATGGTATTCAATTGTTGAAGTCACTGGATCCATATCCTGCAGAGCCATTTTATTGAGATACAAGAAAGAACAGAAGTCAAGACAGAGAATGGGTTTCATGAACACTAGCCCTACACAATTATGAGAAAACGTGTTCACTACTGTTCAAGCATTCTGAATGTTGCCAACCTTGACAGGACTGAAGTGTAGAGGACAACAATTACACATTAATATAACAATACAGCCAATCTATAAGTTATCTGTATAACCGATGATACAATAAGTAAGAGACCTTACAGCGTGAAGACGAGCAATTTTGACATTCTTGTCAACAGCATCAATTCCGGTGACAGTTGCTCCCATCCGTGCAAGAGGCTGCACACACAAAAATAACAAGCATTGGTGAGCACATCTTTATATCAAACTACAAATGCTCAACTTAGACTGGTCTCATAAAAGGAAGAATGATAAATTATATTCCAACTAAGGTATACTGGAACTCATGAGAAAATACCTCAGATAGTAATCCACCACCGCAGCCAACATCAATAAGTCTCAGTCCTTCAAAAGGCCTAGCAGAACTCGGATCCTTACTATAGAAAAAACATAGTTAAAATCCAAAAGAGAAGAATAAAAGAAGAAGGAAAAAACAAACAAATCATCAACAAGAAATGTACCTGAAATGCCTGCATAAGGTGGAGCGGATGAAAGCTAACCGAGTTGGATTCATTAGATGCAACGGTTTAAAAGGCCCTTCAGAATGCCACCTTCATATAAGAACACAGAGCAAATAAAATCATGTAAAGCCCTCAAGAATCAAGAGTCGATAATTCAAGAATTCATGAACACACATTCATTGAGTCAAGCTTAGTAAACTTATCACGTCTACTAAATTATTTTAACTTGAATTCATGAACACACATTCATTGAGTCAAGCTTAGTAAACTTATCACATCTTCTAAATTATTTTAACGTGAATTCATGAACACACATTCACTGAGTCAAGCTTACTCTAACACCGCTTAGAGACAAGATTCAATTGCATGAAGAAAACTCAATTGTTCAAACAAGTACCAACCTTGATCCAAAAAAAGACAGAAACTTTATTTTTCTAAACATCAAACTTTTGATCATTTCCTAGAAATTCAATTCCTTGTCCTTCAAATTATAAGTGTACCCAATGCATTATAGATTATCTCAGATTTTAATCAAATTAGAAAACAATCAAGACGAACCAGGTATCAGCAATGGCAGAGAATTTGGTGAGTTCATGTTCATTCAGAGAAGATGTGCTTCGGCTTTTATTGGAAGCTTTAACCTCAGGCGTTTGAATCTTATGATGAGAAGATGAAAACGATACTGACGAAGCATCAGTATCAGAGGTTGAGAAAAGCCGCAGGTGAAGAAAACACGAACGAGATATGATTGGGTGAGATAAGCGACGAGCAGAGAGAAGCCTTTGTAGTTGATTCATTGGTTTCTACGCCACAGTTTTGAAACGGCGATCGGAAGTTACTGACGTCGGATTCGCCGTCGACGGAGTGAACGAGCGAAAATTGAAGAATAGAAGTGAAGGGCAAAATTGGAATTTATTATGATGTGATCGTAATGGGCCAAATCCAAAACTTACCCATTTAGCGTGACCCAATAAGTCCATTGGATCTCATTGTATATGGCCTACACCATCGTAAGTTTTATACAAAATTGAGATTTACGATAATCGAATCTTTTTTCTTTTCTTTTTTGAGAAATTGATCTTTTGTTTATTTATTTTTATTATGGTTAAAGATATGTGTTTTTATTTTTAAAGGGTTTGGTTTGCAAGTTAGAGGTCATAATTTAGTTTCTAGAAGTTAAGTTTATAATTTAGATTTAGGTTTTTAGACTATTTTCTTAATTTATAAAAAAAAAATGTGGACTATTTTCATAAATCTTCCATAAATATATATATATATATATTTTTAATTGAAAAAATTGGTGTAAGGAAACAATTTTTAAGTTTGCACATAATTCAAAAGAGTAGTTGGATTTGGATATGTTGGAATCAGTTAGTTTCACTTTCATCTATAGTAGTTTTCAAACAAAGGTCCCACGATCGAATGAGAAATCTCATACTTTTATTTATATAATCAATGCAGTTTAAAATATCTGTGTAGGCTTTACATTCAAGTTGTATATCACATCGGCACATACAAAAATTAATATATCCTTGATGCACAAAATACTACAAAGTCGAGAGCAAAAACCTTTGCAATAAACCTTAATACCTTATTTGATATGGCGTGTCCACAAAATCTTTCATCTTCTATAGTTTTTAATTATACGAAATAAATATGTAATATGTAATATTGTAAACTAAACCCGTGCAACCTCCCCTACCAAAAAAAAACTAAATTCTGAATTTCTGACATTATACAATTTGGAAAGTTATTTGTCGTAAAGACATTCAAATTGACTTTTAACCTACTGGCAATAGATCTCAATTTTTTATTTTCAATTTAATGATTATCGAAATATGATGTAAACTCTAAATAAGATATGTGGTTGTGTCTTCGGTGCACTTGAAAGCATAAACTACAGTTTTACAAGCGTTCATGATAGCATTTGGACTCTGAATACCGTAAATATATATATATATATATATAATAAAAATAATTATGTCGGATTTAGTGTGTTTAATGTATTTTGAATGCACAAAACACACATCATTTACGAACACTTAAACGTTTGGAGTGGTTCTTGTAATTCGTTATTTCGTATGGTTGCCCTTTATTACGTTTAAATCCAATTTAACTTTTTTGAAAAACTTATACAATAATTGTATTTGTATTTAAATTCAATACTAAAAACAGTTTGATATTTGTATTTTGTTCTGCCATTTTTAATTTACTAGTAGTATTCAACAATCTTTTATTGCACCACGCTAATTAATCACAAGATTCACAACTAATGGTATATCAATCGCGTTTGCTCTTCAAACTTTGCAGCGAATATTCAAACTTTATATTTGGTGGGGCATTAAGAGGAGCTGTCTCATAGTTGGTAATGTGAATTAAAAAGCTGGCAATACAATTTATGTAGGACAACTTTTATACTTGATATATATTCAATCATCGACCCATTTGAATAGATAATGCAACCCAATTATTTCACCTTATACAAAAGAAAAAAAAAATACCCCAAATATGCCATTTTATACTCATTATGACTATTGTTGATACATACATATAATCATTATAATATAATTATGCTAATAAGCAAAATCAAGAGTTGATAAAGGAAGTCACGTTTATACAGATTCTCTATAATGTGTTCGCTGGAGGCGTTGAAACAGCCCTCTTTAACAGCTCACTTCGTTTCATATTCCTAAATTCTTAAATTCCTCTCAATCTTCTTCTTACTTATTATATAAATCTCTGTTTCTCTCTGACAAAATATTCAACCACAAAAAAAAAATGGCTGAAGCTTTATCGGAGAAGGCAACTTCTACTCTCACCGAAGCCAAAGAATCTGTTTCAACCACCGCTGAAACCGTCAAGGCCTCTCTTACTGATGCTGAGAAAACCGTTGAAGCCTCCACGGAAACCGCAAGGACTTCTTTGACTGATGCTGAGAAGACCGTTGCATCTTCTGTTGAAACGGTCAAGACTGAGGCACCAAAGAAAGTGGCTGATGTGTCTACAAAGGTTTGTTCTTGGTCACACCCTTTTTATATATGTTTTGTCTAAAAAAAAACTAACAAAATTCGATTGTGTTTTTCATTTAGGCAAGGGAAGTAGTAGACAACGCTGTGTCAAGAGGTTTTGAAGGAGCCAAAAATTTGTTTCATACTCTTGATGAGAAGAGGACTGAAGTTTCCTCCAAGCTCGTTGGAGCTGTTACTAATGTTGTTAGTGGAGCATCGAGCAGCACTGTGGCAAGCCGAGACCTTCCTGTATCTACAGACAATCAGGTCATAGATTTAATCAAAACTCTCCATTCTTTAAACCATAATTTTCAAGATTTGTAATCCTCATCATGTTTTGATGATTGAATTGTGTGTTTTTGCAGCCTCTGCTGACGGGTGATCGCGGAGTTGAAACGACGCCGTGGTGGAAGAATTGTTGTGGAGTTCTTGATCTTCTCAAGACATCTACAACAAGATAAAATGATTTAAAAAAAGAGAGGATAAACTAACGGATTTCACCAGATGAAGAAACAGAGCAATAGAAGAAGAAAGAATCCATCCTTTTGATTATTTGTTTCCTTCCTTTTGATTTTGATTTGAGATTGTGTCTATCTGTTTTTGTTTTGATATATTGATTGTTCCCAAGAACTTGTGTATGAACCAAACAAAAAAAACAAATAAAAAAATTGTAATTGCTTTGTGATGATTATTGGATTCTAAAGTAGCTTTAAAAGCTAATCAAAACAATAGCAAGTAAGATATATTCAGTATAATAAAACAAGACTCCATAGACCAAAAAACTCAAATTCAAGATTCATAAAAGCCCACCTCTGAATTAACCTCTTCTTTCAACGCCTCCTCCACACAATCTTCTACTTGGATATCAAGTTGTAAACCCTAAAAGGTTTGATCCTTTTTTTTTATTTGTAGTGAATAAAATGGTAAAGCATAAATTGATGAAAACCAACAAGACTTAAAACTGATAACACTATGAAACCTACTATGTTAAGAATGCACGGCTGAGAATTCAGGAATCGGTCCGACTGATGCAAAGGTGAAAGATCAAAAAGGAAACGAACCTTTGAGAAAAAAAAAATTATAAATAGAGAAAGGAAAGAACCTTTTACAATACATGAATTTCAACCATTTTGTTAAAAAGGTTTCATTAAAAAGGTCTGTAAAAAGCTAGAAATCAGTCCGAACCACAAATCGAAAGTAGTCAGCGAATGATACTTGCGATTGTTGCCAACTACAACAAACAATCACTCAAATTAGAGATACGATTTTTTTTTAATAGTTGAGTTAAAATAAGCTAAAATCATTACAAATGAAAAATAAAAAAACAGATTTTGTAGACAGAAACATAACTGTTTTCAAAATTGTAGTTGCAATCAAACCTAAAATAGTTTTATATATGAAGAAATGAACAATTATGTTGACAAACGAAGATTTTAATTACCTTTTATTTTTTATATACAGTATATATATAAATTCTGATATGGTAAACTATGATGCATGGGGACGGCAATATGGACAATGTTCCTGTACCGGGGACGTTTCGGAGACGGGGACGTTGGCGGGACGGCACGGAAACGTCCCCAAAACGTTTCTGCAAATCGGAGATGGTGAGGCAGTGATGGAGACAGTGAGGCGGTGATGGGGACGGCGTAACCGAAACGTTTCGGTAAAAACCATGGAAGATAAAATTTGGATTAAACTAGTGAATTACTTATTTTGAGAATTGACCTATTAATAATTTAAATAATTACGTTTTCTTAATTGTTTTCACTTCGAAACTTCATATTAGAAAACCTATAGATTTTTTAGTCGTACTGCAAAGAGAAAGAAAAGAAAAAAGATAGAGACCTCTCTGCCATTGGAAGCCAACGATACAGAGATCACTTATTTAATTATCATTTGGAGATATCTCCGGCGATAATCTGCCGTCAATTCAAATCAACGGAGACGGTTAGTTCTTCATTCCTCCTTCAGTTATACGTTTAGGTAAGTGGTTTGATCGGCTTTGTTGAACCCTAGAATTTGAGATAAAAATTCGGATTCAATTTTGTGTTAGATAAGGATACACTTAGGATATACTACAGAATATGTGTATAGTTAGATACGAGATTATCTCCTAAGATATGACTTTTTTGTGATTGAAAATTAACATGCATTTCAACGATGTCTACTATGGAACCCATAAATTGGTGAGCTAACTTTGGTGCTCAGACTCTTATACTTCAAGGTTTGGCTTTTAAATTGCTTGGGCAACCGAGCTCATCTTCTTGTTGTGAGCGTAATTAGAGTACCTACTCTTTCATCCACTCGCTTAGAAGGAACAGGTTGGCTCCAAGTCGTGCTGAAGACTTAGTTTTCATCCACAATAATCTACGTCTTTTATCAAGGAACTCCAATGAATATAAAGATGAAAGGACCAAAATGTGGGATGTTGGTGGCGATACATTTGATTCTATGGGGGATGTGGGAATTTTGGAGTTTGCGGATCTTTCACTAGATGAGCCGGATTTAGAAAGCGTGTTGATCATTGATTAGATTATTTTATATTTGCTTTTAAATTAAACTAAAGGATTTTTATTTTTATGTTGTGACTAATGACTATCTTTCTTTCTTAAACTTATAGATATTTTTCTTATATTATTGTTGTCGTACCCTTGCCATACCCGTTTTCTAAAATTTTTGAATTTTCCATTTTCCGTCCCTATTTCCTGTCCCCGTATCCGTCTCGGTGCAACCTAGATGGTAAACACATATAAATGGCAGTTGGTTCTTGACGTATATCGGTGAATGGTAACCAAAAATGTAGAAAAGGAATCGAACAATTTGTTATTTGTCAAATTTGATGGGGAATATTTGTGTGTTTAAAATTCCTCATGCAAGAAAGAATGGAAAGGAATTAATTATGCATGTGGATTCCATATACTATATCAAACAACAGCTAAATGGTAAAAAAGAGTTTAATAATGAAGATGAATGTAATATTCCACTTAATTTCATTCATTTTCTTCGTATTGGTCACTATTTAGAGCCTAAATATCGTCAACTGAAATTAGTTCAATACAATAAATGGCAGTTTGCTTCTATTTACATTTTGTAGATATATAGTCATTAGCCTAAAAAATTTCGGCATTTATATATATTATATAGTACACAACTAAATTAAGGTTAAAGGGATATAAAAAAAAAAGGAAAGAAGACGAGAATAGAAGTCGAGATATGAGAAAGTTGTCGACGAAGAGGTTGAAGCTTCGGGCTTGGGAGTTGGGTGTGATGGTACTCTCCCGAAAAGCCCTAATCCATCTTCACTTGTTACATTCAGTATTGATTCACTCGTGCTGCAATATAATATTATCACATTCAAAACTTTGTCATTTCATAATTTCTTATATGTGTATCTATTTATTAACTTTATAACACATATATATCAATTTGTTTTGAGAGATCTTTCACCTTGTAGACGGAAAGTGGCATGATCCTACACCTGTCAAAAGAGAGAAACATTTAAAGTAAATAGGTTTTTCTCGACATATCTGTGGCATAAAAATGATTGACATGAAACACATAATCTAAAACTTGTAGTTTAGATAATATGCAGCATGATCATGTGGAAACAATTAGCAATATTGATAGCACATAAAAACCTATTTAGAAACATCTCCTACTAGCTAAGTTGTTTTTGTAACTATAATGAATTCTAAATTTATTATCAGTTCTAGAGTCTTAATCTGAGTTCTGTAGTGTTTCAACTTCGTTAATTTAAATTAATTTGTTGATTTGTTTTGTAAATAAGATATTTGTACTTATTGGATCTCCCATCCTAATCCATCCTCTTAACTGATACATTGATCTATATTTTTTAAAGCCACTTGTGAATTGACCAATTAAAGCACCACCACTACTATTTTATTATTATTGGTTGTTACACTTGAAAAATCACTAAATTCCAACTAATAAACATTTTTTAACCCAACATCAATAATTAATTAACTAGTGTACTAAACTAATCCAAAAAAATGGAAGAGTTCAAAATCACAAGTTCAACACCAATGGTAGAGAGATGACTTGTTAAACATATTTGTTTCTGATCCGGAAAATTTGTAGATTTAAAGGTCACCATTTTATTGGTTAGAAAAGAATATACTCTTTTGAATTAAATTTTTAGCTAGAAATATAAGAAATGAAGACTTACTTGGGTCAGCACTGATAGTGACAGCAGTTCCACCAAAATTACAACTAGTAGGGATTGGATTTTTCTGGTAATAACTATTGAAAGCAAAAGATGCATGTGCTCTTAACGAGTTTGGGTTATAACACTTTGCTCCTTCTTGTATCTCTGAGCAGTCTGCTCCACCGATCCCACAAGCGTAGTCCAAAGCCGCTTGTAACGCTATTTCTGCAACCTTCTCTCTCGCGACGCACCAGCTCTGACCTTGGTAGGCTCCAACGTGAGGTGACGATGGAATAGTTAGTGGCGTTGTGGCCACGGCGGAAGCGTCAGAGTCGGAGTTAGGGACGACGGTTGTTGGTGCGGTGATGGTTGGGTTTGTGGCTAGTGGTGTGGTTATGTCTTTTTCTTCTTCTATTGGTTCGCTACTAGCTTTTGTACCTGTTTAATCATAATTAATGTTTTTATTCATGGATTAACATGTTAGAAACATTACTAATGATGACTAAGATTTGGTTGGTAAAGTTAGAACACTAATTATCATGTCTCTAACATATAAGTATTTCTCTAATTTGTAATTAGGTAGATAAAGAAAAACCATTTTTAAAAAAAAAAGTGAAAAATGAATGCAAACCAAAAACAAAACGACAATAGAGAATCTTTGAACTGAACAAGAAAAAGTAATGACTATAATATTTGCAAGTTTGGACTCAACACCAATTCACATGTGAAAAAAGCAACTTCATTTTTTTTGTTTTGAAAACGGAGAAGAATTACCTTTTCAGAGTATTGATAATAACGAAAAGAAAAAACATGCACCTGGAAGAAATATAAACACCAAGAAAAACATTCTAGAAAATAAAAACAAACTCTGCAGAAGAAAAACAAAACTAAAAGACATAGATAAGAGTTTAATTAAACACACACCAAAAAGGTCCTTAAACACAGATTAACTTTCTGCATCTTCTAACAACCTCCAAATTTTAAAACGTTATCTTTAGAAATGGTGCTTTTTTCTTTGGTTTTTACATTATAAGAAATTCAAATTATGGGTTATATATATATATATAAATATATAAATATACACTTTAAAATCTAATAATTATACGTAAAGTTAGAAAAAACCAAGGCACGGGTGTGTTACCTTCTGAAGAAAGAGAAAACCGACTAAGACTATATTTTTGGAACAATTTTTAACCAAAGTTTCATTAATTAAGTAGTAAAAGTTTTCATCTTCTTTGAATGAATGATAGGTTGAGAAAAATAACCTGAGAGGAGGAAGGAGAGAAGAAGAAGACTGGTTACAAATCTGATACCTTTTCCCATTCCAAGAAACACAACCTAAACTCTTCTTCTCTCTTAAAGCCAAAAAATGTATTTTCTCAACTAATCTTTCTTATCAACTATACATATGTATAGAGAGTGGGAGAGAGGAGAAGTTGTATGTTTGGAACTTGAGTTTATATATGGAGTTGAAAAAGGGAAGATTGCTGGAGAAAGTTCGGGAGAGAGAGTGAGAGAAGTAATGATTTGTTTGGGATTTAGGTTTTGTGGGCTATGTGTAATGTAATGTGGGCTGCTTCTAGTGAGTGATGCTTGTAGTTGTAATGATGGTTTTTCTCTCACACTTTTGATTCTTCTATTCCCTGGTTCCTCCTTTTTTACTTTTTTCAATCACAATAAGGACTTTTCCATTTGTTTTCTTTCTTTTTTGAACCTCTACATGAGCATAAATAATTTGCCGCTAAAAATAAGCATTAAAAATTTTAGTAGTGGTCCTCACATAGCTACTAAAAGACATAAATTTAACCATAGATTTAAATTATATTAAAAAAAACTATAGAGACTTGAATAAAATGGAGAAATATATTTACCTAGTGGTAAAAGTCTGAGATTTTATTTTGGTAAAAGACAGATATTCCATTTACCGGAAGAGAGAAATCTAGCGTGATTGTATTGATAATGTCTTTAAATTTCATTTAATACTTTGTAAATATTTCATAACAGTTATTAACAGTTCAGCATAACAAAGAACAAGATAATCAAGTCATTCATAAGACACGAATATTATATTTTCTGAAAAAAATTTGGCATTTAAATAGAAGAGTTGACATAAATTTATGTAGAAAAACTAGGAAAAATTAAGAACTTTGGAAAAAGGTTTATGATTTGTTCCCTCTCAGATTAGAAACAATCCATAGAGTATGCTTATAATTGGTATGCTCCTAAAGACTTCGAGCTTTGGGGCTTATATGTTGAAGTTTATTGAAGATTTATAGGAATTATGGTCATAGTCAAAAGGATGTCATATTATGATCCCAGATAAGTTAAAACAACAACAATGACTTTCATACTCATTACATACCACAAAATTCAGTAGTTATAACATACCTAGGTTTTAATATGGACTAGATACGTACGAGATCATCAGGTCAAACACTTGATCGGTCAAACTATGCCATCCGAGAATAGTGCATGTCTAATAAATTTTCGATCACCTGATCAAAATTGCGAATCATTGTCTTATAAAAGGATTTATTTTATCCATCATTGTGTTAATTAGTGCTTTCTTCGTGTCAGTACCCCAATTCAAACCCACATATTATATGTTGATGACAAAAAAAACTCTCGTATCCAAGTTTAGCTCAAGTTCTTGCTCGTTAATAGACATTTTCATTGTTATTTTTTTAATAACTTTTTTGCTATAATTCGTTTTATTATTTCAACAATATTGAGAATATAAAAAAAAACTTCAAAAAAAAACAATATTGAGAATGTCTTAATAAACTATAGCAACAAAATTTAATGTAATACCTAATTTGAATTAAAGAAAGGTAACTAATAAAGGATTATAGAATACTCTTTAGTATGTTCCTTTACTTTTGGGAAAATATAGCAAATTGATTGATTTGACTTTATCTTGATGTAGGAGCCAAATAGTATGTTACAAGCTCATAACACTTACTTTTGACTAATCTCACACCAAATTTGTGTATTTATTATTCACATTTTTGTTACTCTACATTATTCATTCAGATCAATATTACTTTCTCCTTGTAGCCTCTAGGTAATTAACTAATTATAGCTTGATTTTAAATTATATATAGACCTTTATTATTAAAGTTTGTATCTTTAATTGCGGTGACTCCGGTACTTTGTTGAAAAGTTGCGGTGATAGTAGTTTAACAAAAAAGGGTTAAGGTAATAATTTGCATTATATAAGAAAAAAAACTGCAAGGTAAAATTTCCTACTTAGCAAAAAAAAAAAAAAATAGAAAAACAAATCGTTAATTTTAATTTATTTTTATCGTTAATTTAATTGTATGAGCTAAGTTTTCGTCTTCAATCACATCAAGTTTCAAGCTCATTGAAGTCTGTGCGGTGGATTTTTTTAGTGGAAAGAAACCAAGTGCAACATATATACAACTTTCGGTGTTGCAAAGTAATGATAAGAAAAAAAACAAAAAAAAAAGGAATTCGGTCAAAAAAATACCTAATTTTACAGAAATTGCCAAAAGAAACCCAAATTTTAGACTCGCCAAATAAACATTGAAGTCTCATTGATTTTCAAATTTTAATCACCAACTTACGGTTGACTGGCCAATAAAGGACTCCGTTATCTTTTTAAACGGAAATCTTAAACGCCATCAACGCGAAGGTTAGTTTTGTAACGACGTCGTTTTGAAAGTATGTGTGGTTTAAAAAATTCGGCCAAAAAAATACCCAACTTTGCAGAAATTGCCAAAAGAAACCCAAATTTTTGCCTTCGCCAAATAAATAATGAAGTCTCATTGACTTTCAAACTTTAATCACCAACTTACGGTTGACTGGCCAATTAAGGACTCCGTTATCTTTTTAAACGAAAATTTTAAACGCCATCAACGCGAAGGTTAGTTTTGTCGTTAAGATAAACAACGTCGTTTTGAAAGTATGTGTGGTTTAAAAAAAACACTGAAATGACGTCGTTTTGGATTTTTGAGTTATCAAAAAATTGTGTTCCGTAGGACTCGAACTCGATTTTGATTTTGAGAAACTAGGGTTCGTGTACCCTCTTTATATCTAAACGACGACTTTCCTTTTTAGACGTAGAAATAAAAGATATTTTGGTCCGTATATTCTCGAAAGCGTCAATAGCTTAGTGGTTATAAACCACTTAATACAACCTGACCACCAGAGTTCGAGTCCTACGGAACACAATTTTTTGATAACTCAAAAATCCAAAACGACGTCATTTCGGTGTTTTTTTTTAAACCGCACATACTTTCAAAACGACGTCGTTTCTCTTAACTACAAAACTAACCTTCGCGTTGATGACATTTAAGATTTTCGTTTAAAAAGATAACGGAGTCCTTAATTGGCTAGTCAACCGTAAGTTGGTGATTAAAGTTTGAAAGTCAATGAGACTTCAGTATTTATTTGGCGAGGGCAAAAATTTGGGTTTCTTTTGACAATTTCTGCAAAGTTGGGTATTTTTTTGGCCGAATTCCCGTTTTTTTAAACCACACATACTTTCAAAACGACGTCGTTTCTCTTAACGACAAAACTAACTTTCGCGTTGATGGCGTTTAAGATTTCCGTTTAAAAAGATAACGGAGTCCTTAATTGGCCAGTCAACCGTAAGTTGGTGATTAAAGTTTGAAAGTCAATGAGACTTCAGTATTTATTTGGCGAGGGCAAAAATTTAGGTTTCTTTTGGCAATTTCTGCAAAGTTGGGTATTTTTTTGGTCAAATTCCCAAAAGAAAAAAGGAAATATATGTATTTCACTGTTTCTCTTTATTAGAGTAATAATAGGGTACGGAACGAGGAACAAATGAATATGAGAGCAGTGGGGGCACAAATTAGTTAGCAACAACATAAGAAACGAAAAAGAGATTATTTTGGACTGACCCTATCCAAATTTAGATTCATCTAATCTCATGGATGTAGGAAAAGAATGTATCAAACCATCAATCCTTTTTGAAATTAATTCTTCTTTCTTTTTTTTTAAAGAGTTTTCATTAAAGAAATGGATGGATACAAAGTTTGTTTCAAAACTTTGGGCTTTACAAACTAACCAAGAAACAAGGTTGAACCTAATTTTTCTCAAAAGAAAAAAAAAACAAACGGATGCTTCAGCCATCGGATGATCCCATGCCATACCAATACGAAGAAATGTACGTAATAGATCAAGCCCTTAAAACTCTATGATATTTGTTATAGACAGAGTCAAACAAAGTTCGTAACCTCTTATGCTACATCTTTGGATACTAAAAAAATATTCTTGCACTCTTTTAAAAACGCATTTGAAAAAAAAAAAAAAAGAGAGAGAGATAAAAAAAATAGAATGCTGATGAATTGGGTCGAGATCTTACTATTTCACATTCTCATTGATTCATCATCTATATCACCACAAAGACTGAGAGTAATGAACAGAATCATCTCATCACAAGGAACAGACTTGATCCAACACAAACTCTCTCAACACACTTCTTTCTTCGGCATCAAGCTCTGGATCCTCATCACAGCTTCTGCCTCCATAGCCTTCCTCTTAGTTCTGATCGTTTCTATCTTCCTCTGTTTCATATTTCACAGGAGGAAAAGTAGACAAGAACCATTCAGACTAAGATCAAAGCTTTGTCTACCTTTGTCACACATTCCCCTAAATAACAAACGATATTACCCATCGTACAACCGTTGCGGTGATGATGTAGAGAGCCAGAGAATCTCTCAGGTTGATTGGTCCTCTGCTCATCTTTCTTACTACACTCGCAGCTTCTCCTCTACTAGCGGCTTTGGAAGCTTCTCCATGTTTACGTTCATGGAGATCAAGAATGTGACAGATAGTTTTTCAGATTATAATCTGATTGCTCAAGGAGATTCTTCAATGGTGTATCGTGGAGTCTTGATGGGTACTGTCACTGTTGCTGTCAAACGATTCTCCCCCATCCATCAAAGGTTTTTACTTTTTTTTTTTTTTTTATCTCCTCAATCCTAATATTATGATCTGTAACAATAGTAAAATCAGGTATGGAGATAACGATTTTATAACAAGAGCTGAGATAATTGCAAACGTGAGACACAAGAATGTTGTGAGACTTCTTGGATACTGCATTGAAGGAGATGAGAGGTATTTTTATATTACATCTGCTGTGTGACTTGCATTGGAATGTAGACTCATCTTTAAGTCCAAATGAATTTTAGAGTTCTTGTGTATGAATACGCTGAGAAAGGCGATTTGCACGAATGGCTTCATGGATCTGCAAGGAGAAATTGGCCTTTGACTTGGAGAAAAAGAATGAAGATCATTAATGGAGTAGCAAAAGGGTTTGATGATCTCTTCTCTATGCTATTCAAACCCAATTATTATACATTGTAGTTGATTATGTTTGTTCTTACCAGCCTCGCGTATTTTCATGAGGACATTGAACCAAGAATCACTCATCAAGACATAAGACCAAGCAAGATTCTTCTTGATTATCAATGGAACCCTAAGATACTTGATGTTGGATTCACCAGTCGGAGTGATCTTCCTATGAACTCAACTTTGATTCCTTCACCTGATAATCTAGATGAGAAAATCGACGTTCATGGCTTCGGGACTTTGATTATGGAGCTTGTATCAGGGAAAGTCTCTGAAGACCAAAGTTCACCACATGTGAGATTAGTGCATATATCATACATATTTTATCACAAAACACATTGTTAGCTAACCCTAAACAATTTTGTTCTTAGCAGGTTTATCTAGTGGATTGGATCATATGATAGTAGATGTTCTTGATCCTAGCCTGCATGAGTTTCCTACAATAAAGGAACTTAAACGGATTGTGTTGATTGCCTTGCGCTGTGTTGATCCTGAGGTCGAACAGAGACCTAAAATGGGAGATGTGATTCACATGCTTCAGCCACATGATTTGCTACTTAGTAGTAATGTAATTGAAACTTTTTAACATTTTTGTTACTTATTCTCATTACTTAAACCAGGGTTGGTATCTTATCCTTACTTTGTTCTGTCTCTGGTGCATGTAATTCAAAAGCCTCAAAAGATAACACGGCCACACGAAGCTTCTGCAATAAGTATCATAACATGAATCTCAACTTCAAGCAAACAACAAACGATTGCTAATTTTTTATTTTGTGCAATTTTTCTGCATTAAGGTTGCAACAATCTTAGTTGTATTGATTTTTTATTATTTTGCATCTCTTGTGAATGTAAGTTCGATAGCATTCACTAAATGAAACAAAACAAACTTATATATAAAAAAATGTTTTGCATAAGTCAATAGTAAATCACCAGAAACTACCCCAAGTCTCCAACTATATTGGCTAAGACATTCTAGTTTCAATACTTTTAAACATTTATAAAACCGGTTAGTTCCAATAACTGGTATTATATAAGCCATACCACTAAATCGGGTTCTATATAATTTGACTTACGTGGTCATACGCTTCACCACCACGTTCTTTCTCTCCCTGTTCATAAATGTTAATAACAATGTGAAATCATGATTTTTGGTGAAAACATAATCAACTGCAGTAAGAATTAAAACATGAATGCCGAATGGAGTTGAAATAGTCTAATAAGGTTTGTGAAAGATTTATAGGTGATGGTGTAGTGATAGCTTAGACGTCAAGAGACGAGGGATCGATTCCAAGCAACTCCCAATTTGTGGTTTATTTTCTTTTCCCACATTTCAAAACTTCACGCGGAAATTTGTTAGTTTCGATTCTCTCCAACGTCTCGCGCAAAAGACTCGTCAGAAGTGGGAACCACCACAACTTGCTGTCGCCGGAACCACCACTGCCACCCCTTGGATTGTCGTCTGGTCTTCTGGTCTGAAAATCTAATCAAGGTAAAACATCTCTCGGATTTGAATTAGGTTTCTAGATATTGTAGTTCTTAGACTGACTCGTGTTTGACTATGATTATTCTTCGTGAAGCAGGGATGATGGATGCAGACATGAACCAAAACTCCAAATCGTTCCTGGTAAACTTTAACATCAAAAACAAAGAGTTCGCTAATCTAAAGTTAACGCTGGAAGAGAGCAAAATCATCAAAAAAGTTTCAAAGAAGCCTGGCATGAAAATTCCTCGTGATGCCTAATTTGGTGTCTTTGCGCTTTGTGTTCTTTTGATCTTCAGATTCCAAAAGCAATGAGCGTTTTTTGTTTTTCTTCTTTGAGTTTTCTCTTTTTCTTTTCTTTTCTTCTTCTTTCTTTCGTTTTCTTCTTCAACAATTTGATAGATATGGTTTGCCAGTGTATCCTTTTTGTTGCATAAAAATAAGCCGAAGATGAATAAATGGAGAATAAATTTTCTGATTTTTTATTATGTACATACTCTTATGTTTAACTAGATTGACAAACTCACATAAACCATACATTATACTGATTTCCTAATCTGATAAAACCAAAAACAGTGGCTAGTGTCTAGTAATGACAAACTTGTCGAGTAAACCAGTTTTAATTGAATTTTGATTTGGATCATTCAATTCAATTTTGGTTCATTAAAATTAGCCACTAAATGAAAGATAGATAAACTCTTCACGAACCACATATGTTCCCTTCAAAAAACGTCTCCAAGTCCTTCACTCTTCTCCTCTCTCCATCTTCCATACTTGTGGAGCTCGAGATTCTCTTTGTTCAACTCTAATATGTAATCTATACATGTTCTTCTTCAACATCTTTCTTTGGTTATTTATTTTTCATAGTTCTCCTCAAACCTCTTTGTATACAAGTTTGTTGTTGTTTAATAACAATTATGAAAAATATATAACCAAAGAAAGATGTTGAAGAAGAACATGTATAGATTACATATTAGAGTTGAACAAAGAGAATCTCCGACTAATCTTGTGTAATCTCTGATTTTTTTATTAATCGTTAGATTATGCCGAGCGCCCAACTAGCGCCTAGCGAAATTTAAAACATGAATATAAACCATACATTAATCCGATTTTTCAATATGAAAATAACTAAAATAGTGGCTACCGACTGGCTAGTGTTTAGTAGTTGTCGAGTAAACCAGATTTAGTTGAATTTTGGATTTGGATTAGTCAGTTCAATTTTGGCCACTCAATAAAAAGACACGTAAAACTCTTCAGAACCAAATCTGTTCCCTTTAAGAAAAGAAAAAAAAAATCCCTGTCCTTCACTCTTCTCCGTCATTCATCTTGCTCGAGATTCTCTTGATCAATCTTCTTCTGCCGGTTAGATTCTGTAAAATCTCACTCTAGTTTTAGTCTCTTTATTTCCAGTTCGGAAATCTTCGATAACATTTCTGGGTTAAGACGAACATATTAGTCGTATAGTTACTGTGCCTTTTCTTTTACAAGTCTCAGATTTTGATTGTACTCTTACCAGAAACTTGTATATGCAAAATCCTTGTTTCGTTTTGCTATCATCTAATTAATTTTCGATTTCCTGATGAATTTTCAGATGGCTGCTTCATCTGCTTGTCTTGTGGGAAATGGATTGTCACTGCAAACAACAACCAAACAGAGGTTATTAAGTCAAAACTTTTCTTCAGTTATTAGGAGATCTAAGGTTAATGTAGTGAAAGCTTCTTTGGATGTGAAGAAGAAACATCAAGGAAGAAGAGATTTTCTCAAAATCTTGTTAGGAAACGCAGGAATCGGTTTGGTTGCAAGTGGGAAAGCAAATGCAGATGAACAAGAGGTTTCTTCATCTAGGATGTCGTATTCGAGGTTTCTAGAGTATTTGGATAAGGATAGGGTGAATAAAGTTGATTTGTATGAGAATGGGACAATAGCTATTGTGGAAGCTGTTTCTCCTGAGTTGGGTAACCGTGTTCAGCGTGTACGTGTTCAGCTTCCGGGATTAAGTCAGGAGCTTCTTCAAAAGCTAAGGGCTAAGAATATTGATTTTGCAGCACACAATGCTCAGGAAGACCAAGGTTCTGTGTTGTTCAACTTGATTGGTAATCTTGCTTTCCCAGCGCTTTTGATTGGTGGTTTGTTCCTTCTCTCGAGACGCTCCGGTGGTGGAATGGGCGGACCTGGTGGTCCTGGTAACCCACTACAGTTTGGTCAGTCCAAAGCTAAGTTCCAAATGGAACCAAACACTGGTGTAACGTTTGATGATGTTGCTGGAGTTGATGAAGCTAAGCAAGATTTCATGGAAGTGGTTGAGTTTCTGAAGAAACCCGAGAGATTCACTGCGGTTGGTGCCAAGATTCCGAAAGGTGTTCTCCTTATTGGTCCTCCTGGTACTGGGAAAACCCTTTTGGCAAAAGCCATTGCTGGTGAAGCTGGTGTGCCTTTCTTCTCCATCTCTGGTTCTGAGTTTGTTGAGATGTTTGTTGGTGTTGGTGCCTCAAGAGTCCGTGATCTATTCAAGAAAGCCAAGGAGAACGCTCCTTGTATTGTCTTTGTAGATGAAATAGATGCTGTTGGTAGGCAAAGAGGAACTGGAATTGGTGGAGGTAATGATGAAAGAGAACAAACCCTCAATCAGCTCCTAACTGAGATGGATGGTTTTGAAGGTAACACTGGTGTTATCGTAGTTGCTGCAACCAATAGAGCAGACATTCTTGACTCTGCTTTGTTGAGGCCAGGACGGTTTGACCGGCAGGTATTATCTGATTCATGCACATTGATAATTTTGTAATCCTATACTACTCTTAGATCTGGTGCTTAGTTATGAGTTTCTGATGCAGGTAAGTGTCGACGTTCCAGACATTAAGGGGAGAACAGATATTCTCAAGGTTCATGCCGGGAATAAGAAGTTTGAGAATGATGTCTCACTTGAAGTAATAGCAATGAGAACTCCTGGATTTAGCGGAGCAGATCTTGCTAACCTCTTGAATGAGTCTGCCATATTGGCTGGCCGGCGAGCGAAGACAGCAATATCATCTAAAGAGATTGATGACTCCATCGACCGAATCGTTGCTGGCATGGAAGGAACAGTGATGACCGATGGGAAGAGCAAAAGCTTGGTTGCTTACCATGAAGTTGGTCATGCAGTGTGTGGGTAAGTGAGAATCAGATTAAAAGCATGCATACATGTACTATCAAGAGCATACTTTGAAATTATAATCTTTGTTGTTTTGCAGAACATTGACTCCAGGACACGATGCTGTGCAGAAGGTAACATTGATACCAAGAGGTCAAGCGAGAGGTCTGACTTGGTTCATTCCATCAGATGACCCGACACTCATCTCTAAGCAACAACTCTTTGCAAGAATTGTTGGTGGACTCGGTGGTAGAGCCGCTGAAGAAGTCATCTTTGGTGAGCCTGAGGTGACTACTGGTGCAGTTGGTGACTTACAACAGATCACTGGTTTGGCTAGGCAGGTATGTACAACAGTTTCAGCTTCACATTGTTCGTGCTCGGCCCTTGGTGATAAGTTTGATCTTTTTTACTACTAGATGAATGATAATATTGAGACTGTTGATTATTTACTATGCAGATGGTAACAACATTTGGAATGTCTGATATTGGACCATGGTCATTGATGGATTCATCGACACAAAGCGATGTAATCATGAGAATGATGGCAAGAAACTCCATGTCTGAGAAGCTTGCAGAAGACATTGATTCTGCGGTGAAGAAACTATCAGACAGTGCATATGAGATAGCTCTAAGCCACGTAAGGAACAATCGTGAAGCCATGGATAAGCTTGTTGAAGTGCTTCTCGAGAAAGAAACTATTGCAGGCGATGAATTCAGGGCAATTCTCTCCGAGTTTACTGAGATCCCACCGGAAAACCGGGTTCCTTCCTCGACAACATCAACCCCAACATCAGCACCAACACCAGCTTCTGTCTAAGTAATTAATCTGTATACTTGTGATACTTTATTTTTCTGTAAATTTTTACTGTCAAACTTGAACTCTAGGAATGTGATACTATTCCAATACTGTGTAACAAGCAAATGTTAAAATTGAATTGGTATAGTCACGAAAAGCTCTGTGCGTTACTTAGTGTGTTCGAGTTCTAGATTATCCAATCTTAAGACATTTCTATTGGACAATCCAGTTCCGAGCTTCTTCGACACTTCTTTAGGATTTCATTACAACATTTTTTTATCGAACTCTAGATTTGCAACACTCTTAACTGAGATTTAAAAGCATTTTCAAGCTTGCGCAAGTATAAAACCAAATCAGTCAGGGAATCATGTTCTCGAATTCAAACTTATATACATTTGCATACAATTATCTCAAACCTTAGTCCCTAATGCTTTGGAAAAGCAATAAAATTGTCTTTGAAGCCAATCTCATGACCTCTCCCTTCAATGAACATCAAAAAATATCTCTCCCTTCCAGAGCTAAAGCATCAAACCTGAAACCAGAGTAATCCAAATATCATTGTTCAATTCAAACCAGTTACTTAAACCAAGAAGCAACATTTATCAAATCTGCTCCTTCTTCACCCACACCATTGTAGAAGAAGCTGATCCTACAGGCTTTCTAACACGCTGAAGCACCAAATCATTCCCCTGGTTTAGCCGGTTACGGTTACTCGATCTGGTTTGTGCCTTGAGATTTTTGGTTTCTAATTTTTTGATAGAAAGATCCTCAAATTGTGTTTCTATGGCCGTCGTCACCTCCGTAACCGCTTTCTCACGATACTCAACACTTTTCTTCCCCGTTGCTTTTCTCCTTTCTTCCTATAAACTCTAATCACATCTTTCACCGGAGTTATCTTCGCCGCCACGACAACCTCAGGCGGCGGCGCGATTGATCCACAACCACAATCGACGACGACATCCTCTACCACAGCCACTTCTCCTTTCTTCCTATAAACTCCAATCACATCTTTCACCGGAGTAATCTTCTCCGTCACGACAACCTCAGGCGGCGGCGCGATTGATCCACAACCACTATCGACGACGATATCATCTACCACAGCCACATCTTGATTTTTCTTCATCTTACATTTATATCGTTTCCTCCTAAATCCCCTAAGATTCTTCTCCGGAGCCGCTGTATCTTCACCTCTCTCGCTCCCGATCGCCGCCGTGACCTCCGGTTCTTCCTTCTCGGCGAATTTTGCATCTCCGCCGTTCGTATCTTTCTTTTCGTACGATTCCTCCCCCAATTCTTCCGATTACTGCGATTCAAACGCTTCTCCTCATCCCGTTGTCCTCTCACCTTCTCCGTTTTCTTCAGATCATCTTCTATCCTTGGCTGTTCTGCAACTTGTTGTTTCCGTCGTTTCTCTTCTTCTTCCTTTCGCGTCCGGACTTTCTCACTGATCCAACGCTCCTGGAGATGACGGATGCTGATGTAGTTAGCCGGAATTGAAGGACTAGTCTTTCTTTTGCCGTCACTGTTCTCCTCCATTGGAATCTTTGCCCCTTGACAGTCTCTGAGCTCGTCGAAGCTGAAATAATGACAAATAAAAGATAACGCACTAGGAAGCCCTTTAGCCTAGAAGCCCATTGGCCGAAATTTTGTAAACAATAAATAATTAATGTACTCATAAGAATGATAAAAGATTTAATGCACCTTATCATTTTTTTGGAGAAGATGTATATTTATGTGTTCCTTACATTATAAAAACTTAAATTGATAAAAGATTAAATGCATCTTATCATTTTCTGTAAAAATGTATATATTTTTTACAGTATAAAATAAAAAAATAGTAAAAATAAATAATGTGCCAAAAATAATTTATTAAGAAAACTAAATAATTTACTCAAAATAAACAACGAATCAAATGTAGACATAAGATTGCAATTTTTTTGGTTTGACCATATTTCATTAAAATTAGAATGGACAAGGTTACAAATGGATTGAAGTCTAACAATCCTATATCTAAAAAAGTTAAAAAGTTAAACGGATACATTATGGTCCAATAACAAATGAGATTACAATTTAATACTACCAATTTCATTTCTATAACATTATTTTTTCGAGAATTCACATATGTTAAACTAATATAACACACACACACACTAGACTTGCTAATAGACCATAAACTTGAAAATGTTCTAAATAAAAAAAAGAATAAAGTAACGTTGGACCGGCTCTGAAATCTTCTGAAATTTTGAGAGCTTTCAACAAAAAAAAAAATTTGGAGGTCAGTAATATTTTAATTTATAAAAATTAGAACCTATTTTTTATATGAAAATTTTGGAGGTTCTAGACAAATGTTTCATCGTATTATTAGGCATGGGAAGAAATATCCAGATCTAGAATCGGATCAAAAAAATGGATATCCAAAGAGAAGAGATCTGGATTCAGATATTAAATTTTCGGATCCGTCGAATCCGAATCCTGAAAAACTTTTGGACTGGATATTCGGATCCTGCCTAACCAAAAAAAAATTCATGTATTTTTATTTTGGACCTTTAAAATTTAGTCCATATTCCTTCATTTAAACTCAAATCCACTTTTTATATTCTAAAATAAACAACTTTTAAAATTTTCAATTTCATAATTATTATAATATTTTTTCTTTTTTAATCAAAATATTTATTATAATATATTTAATTTAAATACATATATATAATAGGCTGGATTCTGATATCCGGTTTTAAATATATATCCAGATCTAGTAAAATTACTATATCCGGATCCGCCCAGGCATACACGTATTATACGTAGAACCGGTTCTGATCCCTAATAACTTTGAACCATCAGACCAGATGGTGAGATAGATTGAATTCCGGAACAATCAATATCAATTTGTTTAAGTCAAATCGTTAAAAATTAGACTGGTCATATATTTTTAAATTGATTTAACTTTAACCACCATAAACATGTCATGTTAGATAATGTAAGATATTATTACAATAATACGACATGTGTATTTGTAGATTCAGGTGTTGGAAGATTGAAATGGAAAAAAAATCTGACAAAAGCAGACACATAGAGCCAACCAACATTTATTACTTTATAAGTTATCTTATTTTGATAAGATAAATCAAACCTTATCTCTCACACAGTCCAAAGCCATTTTTCTAAAGCCAACTTGCGTCTCTCATTTCGTCCGTGTCGCTGCTTCTCCAACGCTCTCTATATAAACCTCACGTCCCAACGATTCTCTGTTTTTAACGTTAAGAGGTTAAAAAAAAAAACAGGAACTATGGCGATGATGGCGATGAAGATCCGTAACTCGGCTTCACGAATAGCAGTGAATCAGATCTCCAACGATTTCGTTGGTTTGAGACCTATGTCTTCATGGTGGAAGAGCGTTGAGCCTGCTGCAAAAGATCCGATCCTCGGAGTTACCGAAGCTTTTCTCGCTGATCCTAGTCCTGATAAAGTTAACGTTGGTGTGGTGAGTCTCTCTGTTTCCCGCTGTTCCTACCACAGATCTTACGGATTATTCTTTTTTTTTCCTTTGATCTAAGAGATGGTTTTCTGGAATATGTTTCAAGAAATGAATATCGAAATTTGAGGTCATATGGATAATAAAGAATTGAGATTTGGTGTTTTTATCCATTTGAGCTGAATGTTTTAGATGTTAGCGTATAGTTCTGTTTCTGTTTGCATTAAGCTAATTTGCTTTTATTTAGGGAGCATATCGTGATGATAATGGCAAGCCTGTTGTCTTGGAATGTGTAAGAGCAGCTGAACAAAGAATTGCTGGAAATGCTTTCATGTAAGAGTTTCTCCAATTATCTCATTTCCCATATTTCACCAGACTGATCTTGAGTTATCTTTATTTGTATTAATTGGTTAAAGGGAGTATCTTCCTATGGGAGGGAGTGTTAAAATGGTGGAGGAAACATTGAAGCTTGCTTATGGAAACGACTCTGAATTCATCAAAGATAAAAGAGTAGCTGCTGTTCAAGCTCTGTCTGGAACTGGAGCTTGTCGACTATTTGCAGATTTTCAGAAACGTTTTTGTCCTGGTTCACAGATTTACATTCCTGTACCAACCTGGTCCAAGTGAGTTTCATAAACTTAACTTTAATCATGTGTTTAAGTGTGGCATAGCTTATGTTTTCTTCAATGAACAGCCACCACAATATCTGGAGAGATGCACAAGTCCCTCAAAAGACTTATCATTACTATCATCCAGAAACCAAGGGCTTGGATTTCTCAGCATTGATGGATGATGTGAAGGTTAGTAAAGAACATCTTCTTCTTTACTTCTTGTTCTTGTCAATAAAATCCTAATTATGGTAAGCCTTTTTGTTTTCTATAGAATGCTCCGGAAGGTTCATTCTTCCTACTTCATGCTTGTGCTCATAATCCTACTGGAGTAGACCCTACAGAGGAACAATGGAGAGAGATTTCACAGCTATTCAAGGTGATAAGTCATCGGTTTTTCGTAGTTATTTGTTCATCATTCACCTTTCCTTCTGCCTGTTCAGTCAGTAGCAGACTAACAGCAAGTTCTCATTTCAGAAAAAAAGACATTTTGCATTCTTCGATATGGCCTACCAAGGTTTTGCTAGTGGTGATCCAGCTAGAGATGCCAAGTCCATTAGGATCTTTCTTGAAGATGGTAATCATATTGGAATCTCTCAGTCTTATGCGAAAAACATGGGACTCTATGGCCAGAGGGTGGGATGTCTCAGGTATTCATCAAATTGTATGAAACAGCCATACAGGTTCATTTAGTAATGAAGTTAGAACTGAATATGAACATGAAAACTTTTTCTTCTGATGCAGCGTGCTTTGTGACGATGAAAAGCAAGCTGTGGCGGTGAAAAGTCAGTTGCAGCAGCTAGGTAGACCAATGTACAGCAACCCACCTTTACATGGTGCTCAAATCGTTTCAACCATTCTTGGAGACCCAGAGTTAAAGAGTCTGTGGCTAAAGGAAGTTAAGGTAACATTCCACCATATCATCATCTTCTACTTTCAATATATTCCATCATATGTAAAATCTTTAATGAAACAGATCATGGCTGATCGGATCATCGGTATGAGAACTACTTTGCGAGAAAGCCTCGAGAATTTAGGATCGCCTCTATCATGGGAGCATGTTACCAAGCAGGTAATTACAAAAAAAGATACTCCATGAGCTTCACATTTCTCTCCTCTGACTCACACAATCACATAAATTCTATCTTTATTTGGAAACAGATTGGAATGTTCTGCTACAGTGGGCTAACGCCAGAACAGGTTGACCGCTTAACAAGCGAATATCACATCTATATGACCCGTAATGGCCGTATCAGGTACTTAACTTTCTCCTGATTAGAAAATCTTTAAGCTCACTCTCAATGCCTCTCTCTATATGAACTATAATGCATTTAAGTGTTGGCAAATCATTGAGGCTCTTAATGATGTGTTGGTTTCAGTATGGCTGGTGTTACAACAGGAAATGTGGGATACCTTGCGACTGCTATACATGAAGTCACCAAGTCATCTTAAATTTATTAACATGTCTCAGCCAAACTTAAAATTTTTGTTTGAAGAGTCAATAAGACAGAGAAGGCTAGTTTTGTTCCTTCTGCAATTGTTTTTGTGGGAACTGAGAGTTTACCCATAAACTGTGATTTTATCGGCGCATTTTTTTGTCAGCTGCGAAATAAAAAGACCTTGTTGGCTCTTTTCTGGTTGATATTCAGGCTGGAACGATCTATTCTTGGATATTTATAAACTGACTCTATGGGAATATATGTTTGTTCACCAAAATTCAGATTGTTTTCTTCTCCATATGCTCTTTTTGCCTGTTTTTCATAACCATAGCTGATTTCAAGAAACTTAGTTGTTGTAATATCATTCTTAACCCATCGATCTTTCTTATATATAAACCTTAGTGTTTATTTGGACTTATTTGTAGACTTAAACATTAGACATCATGATTCCATTCCATCATATCGGTTCTGTCTTGCAGATCTACGGAATCGTTTTTGTTTTCTTAACGGACAAAAACATATACAAATACATGAGAAAAAGTATCTCTACAAGTCAAAGTGAACAAAAAAAAGAAAAAGAATACAAAAGCTGAATAGGCCATGTATTAAGGAGGAGACATCATCTCTTCACAGAAGCTGATATTTAGTTTAACTTCTCTTTCTCCTCTTTTCCATCGGCACTTAGATCTGCATCTCATAGTTTTCTAGGGACCAGCTTGAAATGGAAAGCCTCCACTCATCTGTCGCCTTACATGCTCTGGTATTAGCCTGTTGATAAGCTCCGGTGAAGCCCCAGTCAACTGTTTCAACATTCAAAAAAAGAAGGAGAGAGCTAACAGATTCAGTAACTGTTTGAACATTCGGATATGTTTGGTTTATGGCAAAGTGATTTTCGGGCGATGAATGTTACCTCTTGTTTGAAGTTGAACAATGGTGGTAGAGGTCGGCCATTTGGAAGACGAGCATTTGGTTCACGGAGTTCATTGAAAAATGGATGCGCACATGCTTCGAGCTTCAGATGGAAAACAAACATATGTCAGTTATAACAAAACCTCAGCTTCACTCCAATGACGCCAGTGAGAGTACCACTAATAATTAAGAGTTCTTGGTAGTTTAGAAATACTAACCGCAGTGCAACGTAGACTCGGTGAATATTGAAGAAGCCGAGAAGCAAGGTCAATGGCTTCTGGAGGCATCCGCTTGTGGAAAACCTGAAGGTCATAGAGCAGTATGTGTATGAATATTGTTTAGGTAACGAATTAAACAATTGTATGATCATAAAAAAAGAAGTGAAATGCATATATATACCTTATGCCAAGGGTGAGCTTTGATTTGTGGGAATCTGAAGTCAGTGTAGTTTGGGTTCATACATCGGATTTCTTCTCGAGTCGGAGTACCAAGAACCTATACCAACGAAGCACATATATCATGACACATTTATTAGATTATAGGAATTTTATATACCACACAAGAAATGACGCCAAGGTAAAAATCTACTAAAAAGAGGCTTCACCTTGATGATCTCCACAAGCTGGTCCACAGAATTTTCTCCCGGGAATAACGGCTGCAAAGATAAATGATATCACATTGATTGCAGAAGATATTGGAGAGATGCTTTAGTTCTCAAGATACTTAACAGATACATAATTTACACTAACCTGGCCAAGAAGGAGCTCTGCCAAAACACAACCAGCAGACCATATATCTATGGATGATGTGTACTCTGTGGCACCAAAGATGAGTTCTGGAGCTCGGTAATACCGAGAGCAGATATATGATATGTTTGCTTCACCTTTCACCTAATGTAAACAGCCAAATTTTGCAAATGTCACAATAACATAGAACTATCTAATAGAATTTTCATGGGACACAACATGTTGACCCTTAGAGCGCTGCATCTATACTTCTGTAAATTATTACTTGTATAACATTCACTTAAACGAAGGTTCTAACTACTGCATGCACAGACACACAAGTATGGTGTAAAAAAAAAGAAAGCATAAATAAAAGTATAAACCTCTTACCAATACTTTTGCACTTCCGAAATCACAGAGCTTACACTGATGGGTGAGGGGATCAACCTGTGAAACACACCAGAGAAATAGATTGTTATCTAGTCGAGGTTACCGAAGACAAAGCCACAATAAATCAATCGTACCAAAAGATTTTGTGGTTTCACATCTCTGTGGCAGACGCCAGGAGCAGTATGGATATAAGCCAAGCCTCTGAAGATCTGCACAACATATTTTCCAACTCGTTTAAGGATAAGCATATATGAGTAAGAGTATTTGTAAGGGAAATAGCACATAACAATGCATACTTGGTATGTGTAAAGCTTGACATAGAAAATAGGCATCCTCTGGTTTGAACTAGTATAGTGCTTCAAAACACGATACAATGTCTCAGGTACATACTCCATAACAAGATTGAGGAAGAGCTCATCTCTACTCGTCGTAGAGAAGAAACAATGCTTCAAGGAAACCACATTTGGATGGTCCATAAGCCGCATTAGTTGCAACTCTCGGTTTTTATAGCAGCGATCTTGCAAAACCTTCTTAATGGCTACTGATTCTCCAGTCTCCAAGCATTTTGCCTAGAATGGTAAGTTAACAATCTGATCAGAAAGGAAAGAAAGAAAAGCTATTGCATACAGATGCTAGTAGTAATAAACACTACAGTACCTGGAATACAATTCCGAATGACCCTGTTCCAACAACACGTTCAGCCATGTAACTAATGGTCTGTAAAGGCCAGAAGGAGTAAATATCAGTGAGTAGAACCATTTTAAAATTGGAAAAAAATGAGCCACAAAGAGGTCAAAATCTATTTCTTTATTTGTTGAAGTTAATATAATGGAAAAGCAACATAACAAATGATTAATCTTAACCTTAGGGTAACCTTACACATGGTAGTTTGCCCTAAAATTGTGAGCAATATTTAAGTCATTTAAAAGATAGAACACACAACAGAATCTAACCTGCTTAGGTTCACCGTTTCTGCCTCCAATTGTAGTAGAAATGATGTGACCAGTAACAGCATCATTTCCTTCTATAACAGCAGCAGACATTTCCTGCAATCAAAAACCTAAACATATTATTAAAGGCATTAAACGATTCTTGTCTACAAACAATGAAGGAAACTGGTAGTGCTTTCTCGATAATAAACATCGGGTCGCGAATGACTCTATGATAAATCAATAGAAAAATCATTCTTAAAGTTTGAAGCTTTCTTCACTCAATCTCTCAAGCATGTGAAATCTTCCAAATATAAACCTGTCTTTTAAATAGCATTCAAATCTAAGAACAATAAATGCCCAATATACAGAGAATTCAATAAAGTAAAATAACCAAATGTAAAGCTGGAAGATGTTGCATGTTCCTATTGACAAAGGAAAGCTAAAAATTGGTGAATGAAACCTCATAGATAAAGCAACATTAGAATGTCAACCATTATATGAACATAAAAACATTGTACTAAACCAAAGGATACAATCAAACACATCATGGAACAAAACACTGTCAGGTGGAGAAACATAGCAAAAAGAACATAAAACAAAACACAAAAGAGTTCAGAATCGATACAGAATACTCCAAAACCTGTCAGGCAAAAAATAAACTCGAAGATACACACAAGTACTTTGTGAAGTCAATAGTGTTGAATCAAACAACCAAAATATGATAACACAGAAGCCAAATTCAAACAAGTAAGTAAGCTGACGAAAACACAAGCTAGTAAGATCTACATCATCGTCTTGCTCTTGAATTTCACAAAGAAATTTTCTCCACTTTAATTAGTTTAAAGGTTCAAAGGTTTATACTAATCGAAAAATAGCTCGAGAGATTAGGATCTTGACTAGTAAAATGTTGAAAATTTCGGCTGAAGAAACGTATGACTAGCTAAACTATCAAGTCAAAGTGCACAGATCGATACGCTGAGACATCAAACAAGAAAAATCCGAGCTACATCTAGCTGAGATCTAGAACAGTCACCAAACGAAATTTGAAATGTATAGTTTACGAAACACCAAACGTAAAGAACCAAACACATGGAGAGAGAGAGAGAGGGATACACGCGAAAGGAAGACAGTTAAAGAAGAAAAAACCTTGTCTGAATTCATATCAGGACGACGTTTTAACGCATCTCCGCCGTGAAGCTGCGGTGGCTGTGGAGCTAAAGACGGAGGCTGAGGAGGCCACAATGGTATCGAGGTCATGTGCTTTTACAGCTCTGTCTCTCTCTCTCTCTATTTCTCACCCACTGAAGAGTAAAGACTTTTTTTTTTTCCTCCTCTCTCACTTGTGATGTGTCCTAAACTTGAGAAATTGTTAAGAGTTCAAAGGAAGACCCAAACGCGAGTAGAGCGCGTACGTCTTACCCTCCAATGAGAGCGTTACTTATCTATTACTACTAATACTCATTAGTTAATAAGCAGTGAAGTGAAAAGTCTGGTTGCAATTAATTGTAGAGGTTAATATTGTTAGTTTGTTATTCAGATACAGAATACAACAATATATTGCCTAATGATAATATATTTTCCCATTTGAGTAACGACTCCTGTCAAATTAAATGTTGTTTTGGCGTTTTTCACTCAAATTAACGATTTTTTGAATTTGTCTATTACGTCCTTACTATTGTAAATTATTTACATATATCATGTAGTAGGTTCAGAAATATACATCAAGAATATCCTTTTCGTTTTTCAATTATTTTTTATCGACAGATTTTTTTTATAAAGAGATTTACTGCTTGTTAAAAACTACTCCCTTTGTTCCTAAAGAGATTGATGTTTAAGATTTTTTACACATATTAATAAATAATAAATTATTTTATTATTTTATTAGTTTGTTTTTTAGTTAATTTTTTTATGCCTTCATTCCATATATGTGATTATTTCACATTTCTCTTTCTCACCTTTTTCTATTTTCCCTTTTTTTTTATTCATCATTTTTTCCATTTTCTCAAAAATATACTTATTACTTAATTTAAAATAGAAAATCTAGTCTACAAAATTAATCTTTTATGAATGATAAAAATTACTCAAAACATCAATTTATTAGGAATAGACTCTAGCGGAAGTAATAAATTTCAAGTTTTTTGTCTCATAATCTTTTCGCATCTGGATTTAAACTTGTAAAATAATACATATATAGGCATGATTCAAAGCAAGGGCAATGGAAACCATGGTTTCGAACAACAAGTTTTTATTCTACAATTTTTTGAAAGAAAAGATTTAGATTTTTAACATTAACAAAAAAAAAACAGAGGCCGGAGGGTACAAAATTTTCATTTTGCTAGGAACATCAAGAAATGTTTGATCGACCTTGCACTGTTTTCCAATAATTTTCTAAACGATTTTTATCGACTTTACTCATGATAGTTAAAATATCATCGTACTTGTTTTATTGAAGAGATCGCCCAATATAATTTGCAAAAGAGAAACTTTACGAAAAAAAAATTAGAAAGAAAAAGAAAGAAAGAAGAAGTGGTAAGATATGCATACGAAATAATTTGGTCATGAATGTTAAGAGGCTTTGGCTTAGCCTTTTTGTGGAACCTTTTTAAGTAAAGTCGAATTCCTTCTTTAGACGTTCAATAAAGTTTCATAAAACAGTCTTGCATTTGTTTCCGAGTGAACATTTTGAGATTACCATCATCCTAATTTTTGACTTGTTTCAATCATAGTATGAAGTAATTAATCTACTCCATAGAGGATGTAGCCAAATTATAATATAAAAATTATTCATTAAGCTGATTCCACAGAGAAATACAAACGATAGAACTATTAAAGTCACATATAATGATAAGAGAAGGATGCAAGAATCCAGTCCGATATCAGATAGATATTGGTCATATCTTACTTAGCACAGTGATTAAATAGTATCATGCACACATTGTAAAAAGGTACCCAAGAGATATCTAACAAGTTAACAACCTCCTCCTCCACCACCACCACCACCACCATCACCACCCCCTCCAAAGTCGCCACCACCATTAACGCCTTCACCGCCTTCATTGTCATCGGCGCAAACAAATACGGTCATGGCTATTACGGAGAAGGTAGCTGCAACCGCCAACATCCCCCAAACTAATTCAAATCCACCGGTTCGGCCATCGCTCAAAAAGCTTTCCACCATATATTGTTGTGAATATTTTTGTTAAGTTCGAGATTTTGATTCGGGTTTGGATGAGAATTTATATGCATTTTGATAAGTTTTTGAATGGATAATATTGGTTTAGGTTACGAATGGGTTTTACTTTGGGGTTTTTACGAGATATGCCATATGCTCATTAAGAGTTTCATGTAATGTCCTTTCCAAAGGGTCTTTCATATATACCCTTTTTCTGTGGCATTGATGTTAACGAAAAGACGTCCATACATTTGTGCAATGTGTAGTCTGTGCGAATGAACTCTTTTTTTTGTTCTTATCTCTCCTCTCATTCCATTTTTTTCTCTTTCTTCCTTTTTTCTCTTTCTTTCGTCGTGCTTCCTTCTTTCTCTTCAAAAAAATAAAACCAAAAACTTTTCATTTTTTTTTTATCTTTCTCTTTCTTTTTTCCTTCCTTCCTTCTTTCTCCGACGTAATTCAGACGGAAAATCCAGAAACTTCATTTTTTCTTAGTTATTCTTGTGAATAAAAATTATTTTCGTAAACAAACTCAATAATAGTTGTCCACTTCTTTATGACAGTAGATGATTGTCCATCACAGTACATTGTTGTCCATATCAAGTTGAAGTTTTTGGGTTTTTGTTTTTGTTTTTGTCTAGACATGTCATGGAAAAATCATTTCGTGTATGGAAAAAATCTAGTCAATAGAAAGATAACAACGTCTTTTCAAATATAGAAAAAGGATATATTTGAAATAGGTTTCGGAAAAGGGTATTATGAAAAAGAAAAGTCGGTCTTATCGCATAGTATGTAATACCCCCTTTTACTTTTACTAACTACAAGTATTGGAGATGTCAAAATCCATGAGCCAAGCTTAATCCAGTCTGTTATAGGTATATATATGGACATAAATTTTTAGATCCGATAAATGTATGTTTCACAAACCAATTCATAATGGATTATGTGATTATCACTGACTACTAATTTTTAATAAAAATAAATATTTTACATGGTTGATGAAATATAATTTATGATATATGTTATTATATAAAGAGTTTTAATGCATAAAGATTAAAATATTGTGAATATTTTTATTTACAGTTGTTAATTTTAAAAAAAAATTTGTTTTTTTTATTATTTTTAAAATACAAAAATTAAATTTGAGGATTAGCGTGACAGATTTGGACATAATTACATGAATCACGGTCCTAACGAACCGACATGTTGCCGTCGGAAAAGAAAATGGTATGCTATAAGACAAATTATGTAGACGTGGACCGACCCGCTTGACATTTCGACATCTCTATTTACAAGTTTTTTGGATGCCATTTAAGAAAAAATGGTTTATATGGAGCCTGATGGCTACAAATTTAACGTGATTTAACATTTGGTCCAATTTGAGGGATGTTTAAAAGTCTTAGGATAAGGTCTCTAGATATTAATAGTCAAATGATCCTTTGTTTACTTACGAAAGTCTTACACAATTTTAAGGTATGAGTAAAATTGGTCACATTGGTCGAAAGCAGGCCCAACCTTAAGTTTTAGAATGTCTAAAGCACACATCAAAATATGTAGCTTTCTACAAAACAATGTTAAAATACTTAAATATTTTTGAGATAATTTTCTACACAAACGATAGAACTATTAGAGTCACATAATATTGATAAGAGGAGGATGCAAGAGTCCGATCCAACGATACTATATCAGATAGATATTGGCCATATCTTAGCCGAATAGTAGTATTATTATGCACATATTGTGCTTAGGTCTGCATAGATGTTCCAAGCAAGTCGGTTATCAATCCAAATACGTTCGAAAAAAGTACCCAAGAGATATCTAAAACCCTCCTCCTCCACCACCACCACCATCACCGCCTCCATAACCACCACCATCACCAACGTTTGCACCGCCATCACCACCACAACCACTTCCACCGCCACGTCTATCTTTCTTCTCTTTGTGACCACTGCAAACAAATACGGCCATGGCTATGACGGAGAAGGTGGCTGCAACCGCCAACATCTCCCCAGCTAAACCAAAGTCACCGGTTTGGCCATCGCTCAATAAGCTTCTCGCCATATTTTGTTGTGCATATTTTGGTTGAGTGCGAGATTTTTGATTCGGGTTTGGGTGAGAATTTATATGCATTTTGACAATTCTTTGATTGGATAATATTGGCTTACCCATACGTAAGAATATGATCTAATCTACAGGTTTGTTTGATGTCATTTACAATAAAAGGGTTTGGTTGGGAGAATGGAGTATTTGGTGTAGTGGTATATATGCTAGTATAATAGTCAAGTGATGTTTGTTTACGTACAAAAGTCTTACACAATTTTTTTAAGGTCGGAGTAAAATCGGTCACATTGGTCAAAAGCAGGCCCAGCCTTAAGTTTTGGAATGTCTAAACCACACATCAAAATATGTGGCTAGCTTTCTGCAAAACAACATTAAAACAGTGTTAAATAATTGACTATATTTGAGATAAATTTCTGTTATAACGTTCAAAACAATTTAGACCATGAAATGGTGACAAATGATTCATTAAGATTATTCCGCAGCAAAAGAAAAACACAAATGATAGAACTATTAAAGTAAAATTAAACTGATAATAGGATTGATGCAAGAATCCGATATGATACTAATTTCAAATAGAGATTGGTCATATTTTAGCATAACAATAACAATAAGATTATGATGCACACATTGTGCTTAGATATGCTAGATCCTAGATGTTCTAAGAAAATAGGTCATAGATCCAAATAAGTTCGTTAAAAGTACCCAAGAGATATCTAGCAACCTCCTCCCCCACCACCACCACAACCGCAACCCCCACAGCTGAATCCTTCTTACTTTTCTTCTTTTTGTAGCAAGCAAAAGAAATCGCCATGGTTACAAGTAATAAAGACAGAAGAAACAAGAAGAGCAAGAACAAAACATAAGCTTCTTTCATGACAAAACTAATGAAGAAACCTCTCTATCTCTAGCTAAATTCTTTTCTTCTCAATTTGTTTTTTTTTTTTTTTTAACTTTCTCTTGACTCTGTTTAGATAGTTACATTTATCTTCCATGCCACTATATAAAGAGATGAAATTTGAACACTTTTACATCAGTTTTGTTTCAGTAATTCCTCTGTGACTCGAGCTATTCAATTCAATTCTGCAGTTTTCTGGTTTTCTTTCTAGTGCTCTATATTTGAAAAACATAATTACAAAAGAACAAAAAGAGGTCTACTAGTAGAGAATAAAGAAACAGTGTCACGTGGAATTATGGAGTATTATTATTGCCACAAAACTCTGTTAACATGAACTGTATATCACTTCAACAAGAAAACCCCCCACAAGTGACAGAAAATATTTAAGACAATTATCTTCATAGCTTTTCTCTTTATTATGGAACCTTTTGATTCAGATTTATACAAATTGTTAAAGAGAAAGCTTGGAAGATGAAAAATTTATTAGCCAACCCTTCTTTATTGTTGAAATTTACATGTAATTTGTGAAAAATTTACAGTTTCTTCATAGCCAAACCACCTGTGAGGATTTGTTTTTGGTCTTTCTATGCCTCTGGTATAGGGTTGAGTGTTTCCTGAAAGAAAAAAACTTGTTGACTTATCAACTTGCAGAAAAAAAAACATTTGACCAAAGCATTGACTTTGAATATGGAGACATATATTTGAGATTAAGTTTTTGTTTTCATTCTTTTTTTTACCTTGGTGAAGCACACAAATCCTTGCTGTGTATTGGACGTTTTGACCATAGTTTCCCACTTTGGATTTGCTTGATGAGTCTTGGTGAAGGGATTATCATCAGTGCCAAGAGACTGTAACCATGTGAATGAGTTGTTCTTTGATGGGATTGTTGGTAATGTACGCTTTAACCAGGAATCTGATGGAGCTTTTGGTAATGGTGGTGGAGGAACTATGTGATAAGATGAACGATGATGAAGCCTTGAACTTTCAAGATTTGTTGTGATTCTCTGCGACTCAACTTCAAGATTCATCTTCTTCTCCTTTGTAATCTCTACCACATTGGATTCTAGCAGTGCAACAATAGCTTGATCAGGACATTCTTCAACTTTTTGACTTGAGAATTTAGTGAAATCCTCATCTCTGTTATCATTCATTTGCTCGGTGCTTCTACGCTGCGAGATAGCAGCTTCTTCAACGGCTTCAATCAAGTTCTGAACATCTTTTACAGGAACTATATCTAGTGAAGGATACTCTTTTAAGGACTCTTCTTGTACCTTCTTATCTACTGAATGCACAGTGTCTACATACAGAGTTTTCTCTGCCACAGGAGCCTCAGACGAAGGTTCCCATGTATTATCATCGCTAGCCAAGAGCTCACCAAAGTTTTTGCTGGTTTTAGAGCGTGAAGCGACGCAAAAGTTCTCGAATTTTTCCTTTTCTTGTGGAATAGAAGAAACTGCTAATGACTCACCTTGAGAAGACCCTTCTTCAATTGATTCATTTAGCTTCAACTTCCTCTTATCTTCATTGATTTGCTATAAAGAGAAAAGATAAAAATTTGATCAGAAAAAGCTCTGAGGAGTGGTAATGATAAACAGAATCAGTTACCTTGTTCTGACTTTCATTAGAAGGTGTAGAATCTTGATACTTAGAACGCATACGACGAACAGAAACAGCTCTTTGTGCTTGCATTCTCACAGATGGAATCGTATTCAATAGTCCAAAAGAGCTTCTCATGCAGAGCTGAGGGACTAATCCACAAATACCAGAAGCCATCATGCTGCTCGTATCTCCATCTTCCTCTTCTTTATCAAGCGACTGATGGAATCGATATGGATTTTGCTCAACTTTGTTTTGTTTCTCCTTCTTCATTGTCTGCCTTAACGGTTCTTCTGGTTTAGGTGGTTTCTTAGCAAGATGTGGAGGTGTTTCTGAAGTCAAGGCTTTAGCTGCAGGCAAGAATCTCCCCATCATTAGATCCTGAGTTTGTCGATCACTCGATAAAGTTCCAAATGGCTCTACTTGTATCCCTGAACCATCCAAACCACTCACACCACTAACATTACTACAATTGTAAAAGAATGACTCAGATCTTGAAAGTGTATCAGTTGCATCAAGATAAGTCTCATCACTATCATCATCATCAAACCGAGAACTATAACTCTTTGCATCTTCCACATGATATTTATCCAAAGATGATACAATGTTACCACCAGTTTTAGTCTGATGATCAGCTCTAGTACTTTCAGGTTTCCTCCCAGGAGGAAGCTTTGGCACAAAATGTGGCTCTACAAGACTTTGAAATTCCGGTTTGTTTTCGTTTTTCGGCTTTCCCGGTTTATGTTCCCATTGAAAGGGAACAGTTCCTGGATTTCTCACAGGACCTGACTTAATATCAGATTTGTAAACCGGTGGAGAAGGAGGAATCTTGTTTGTTACTAAATCAAAAGATCTTGTTTTGCTCTCAGATTCTGAAGTTTGTGTAGTAGGTCGTCTAACAGATATAAGTGGACGGTTGAAATCTAATTGCTTCTCTTCCATAATCAAGCTCCCCATTAACATGAAGCTTTCTGCATAATCAAAACCATCATTAAAAGACTTGACAATAACTTCAAAACATCATGTAATCTGCACAATAAACCTTGTCAAGATTATATCAATAATGTTACAGAACCATCAAATTCGAAACCCAAAAGCTTCCAAAAATCAAAACTCAATTACTCATAGAGAGATAGAAAGAGAGAAACAAAACAAACAAAAAACGTTTCTTTAGCCGCCTTGATGATATTTTGTCAGTTTCTTGAAAACTTATCAAGATTTTATTTTTCTTAGTTAATATTAAAACCCCACAAGAGTAAGAAGAACCTAACAAAATACAGATTCAAATGAATACGCGTGAGCTCATTATTTATGAATCCAAATCAATTAGAGAAATTATGAAAACGAAGAAAAAGATTAAACCTTTTAATCTTACCCAATGTGTACAAGCACGTATTAAGAACCAGAAACGGAAATGACTTTAACCAACAAAAAAAAATCAAGAACAGAGATGGGGAAAAAAAAGCAGCTCAATATTTTGTCTAACAGAGTAAAAAAAAGTAACTTCGATGAAAATTTGAAAACTGCTAAGTTTGTGACAGGAAGATGGATTTCAAATAACACTGTAGGAAGAAGAAGACGACTAGCCAGAGAGATATATACACATAGAGATATAGAGATACGTATAGAGAGAGAGAGGAAGTGAAATACCAGTGAGAAAACGCGGGATTAAAGAGAGAGAGAGAGAGATAGATGAAGACTTAAGAGAAAATAATGAAAGAGAGGTGAAACGAAACGAATATTATGAGGTTGTCATATTCCTACTTCCTTCTCTTTTGATTAGGCTGCTTCATTTTTTCCCATTTCTTTTGATTAATATATTAATTAGTAAATTAATTGTTAGTATTATATAATATATACTATAATGCATGTTGATTAGTTTAGTAATGCTTAAAATGGAATTTTATTTTTCTTCTTTTTTTGGTTCACACTAGTTCTCTTGCCTAATTATGTCTCTATCAACATTTTCTTTACGACCATGTCATGTGGTTCGTATAATAGGGAGAATGTAGTAAGCATGCATTTTCATATATACACACTAGATATTTGTTTATTTTTGTTCATCGAAATACGAATTAGTTGGGGATTTCAGAGTTTTTATGAATAATTGGCAAAACCAATTAATAAATGGTGTTTTTGAGCTTTTCTATGAATCTATGATACTTGATGGGACGATAAGTATATACTAATCTCTAAAGGTAAGGTATTGGCAACGAGATCTACTTTACATTTCTTAAGACTTATTTCTATTTTAAATAAATTGTGATGTTATTTATATGTTAAACATTATATATATTATAAAAGAATACAACAGTTTTCATCAAATTTCAAAAAAAAACAGTTTTCATCAAACATTTTGCATATTGTAAACACATGTTTCCAAATAAATATAGTATTTCGATAAAGCCAACATTAATAAATCAAATTTGTGAGTAAAATATGGGAACAGATCCAACTTAATTACAAGAGAAGAGAAAGAAAGAAAACAAGTAACAAAAATGCAAAAATAATCCATTAAAGAATGAAGCAGAGAGTAGAGATGATGCTTGGTTGTCATAAATATAAATAATTTAAACGAATAGACAGACACTAGTGATCAAAACATGAAATAAAGGAACCTTTTTCTAACATTGGGAGTGTATATGAGATGATACGTTACTTTTTCTTCAAACCAATGATACGTTACTTTTTCTTCAAACTAATGATACGTTACTTTACATTCTTGATTTTTTTTTTGTCGGCACATTCTTGATTTTAGAACATGATTTAATTTGATATATTTATATGAGCTCAAAATCTAGGTTTCTGGAAAAAAAACATTTACATATGTAGTGAGACTCTCTTATTTTTTTTGACGGATCAGTCAGACTCTTTTTAATAAATTCAATAAGATAGATAAACCCTGTTCTATGTAAAAAATGTTTATTTCTATTTGATTTATAAAATAGAGAGCCATGAAAATCTCACTTGTGTCGTCACTAAATCATGTGAGGTGGGGGTGGCCATCGGTTACTTTTGTATTTGGTATTTATTGACGTGCGGAATCCGTGATGGGAAGTTGCACAATTAAAAAAAAAATATATGACAGAAAATAATTTAATTGATATGAAACTTATTATTACCTTGTCTGGTGGTCCACTTATTAGAACAATGTTTCTTTCCTAGTCCGACCCGATAAATAACATAGGGATTTGAAATGTTTTCTATTTCAAATGTATTATGTATATAACTAAGCTTTTTAGTACATTCGAGTTTCCTAATTTAAGTTTAGAATAATTATTTCAAAAGACACAACCACGAAAGCAAAATCGTTAATCTTGTAGTTGGTTTATGTACTAATCACACTGTTGAATCATCATAACCTGAGTTATATTTTAAAACATTCCCAAAAAATACCAATGTTGTCAAGGCACCATTTTATAAATTATTGTTAGTCGTTTGAGAATTGAGAGGAAAAATGGTTAAAAAAACTCTCACCTTTTCCAAAAACATTTAAAAATTCTTTTTTTTTTGTAGTTATTAAACCCTCATTTTTAATAAACGGTGAAATAACCTCTAGGTATTATAAACAATTAAGCAAAACATTATACTAAAATAGAAGAAAATAAATTAGTTTGTGATTTTTTTTTTCTAAATTTGAGTTTGAAATTTTTTAAAATTTGAGTTTTTTTTAAGCTGTAAAAAATTATATATTAGCACATTCAATTTTTTTTTTGGTTTGAATTTGTTCGAGTTTCAAGTTTTTTTTCTGAATTTTAAAAAATTGATTAAAATTAGTACCAAAATTCAGATTTGGATTTGGTTCAATTTTAGATGAAAATATAGTTAAAGAATAATTAACTAAAAGTAATTAATATTATATTTTAGTTTACAGTGTTGAAATTTATGTACTTTCATAATTATACAAAATTTTGTTTGTATTCATGTTAATAAATTTGTGTGATCAAATCAAATAAACATTTTTAACATAAATTCATATTGGTTCAACATAAAAATTTATATATCGTTCTTACTATTAAAAATTGGTTTAGTTTCACATTTATGAATTTTTGTAACCCAACCGAATAAATATTCATTAATTAAAAGTTTCAATTAAAATATATATAAAATTTAAAATATATACAAATATTATATATTTAACATAAAACAATCAATTTTATACAAAATCGAATCAAACCTAAAATAACACCAAAATAAAATTTGGATCTAGTTTTGACATGTTTTCCTAAATATGAAATTGATTTTCTAAGTTAATAAATTGAAATAATTTACGTAACAAAATTGCTAAAGATAAAGAAACTGATTTACTATACCTCAACAAGATGTCGAACCAAATCTAAGTTTCATATAACTTTTTTACATTATAACTTAAAGACTTCTATTTAGAAAAAATTGTACAATAGAATTTAGGAAAAACAAATCCTAAACTAAATTATTTTATTTATTTATTTTTTAATATAACACTTTGTTTAGTTTTAACTTTTTAATAGGGTTGATCGATAGTGAGAATTATTTAATCATTTATTAAAAGGTGAGGGTTTAAAAACTCAATTAAAAAATTGAGAATTTTTTAAATATTTTTGTAAAAGACGAGGATCTTTTAAACTATTTTTCCGAATTGAGATAACAGGATACTACAAAAACTAAATGGTCGAATCATCTACTGATAAGCAATTAATACACATAAAAATAAATGAGACGAAGACAATAATATACGTCACATTCTTTTGCTTCACTCTCTTATCTAAATAGTAAATCCTCTTGTCAGTTTGTTTTTCTTTTCCTTAATAATTTTTCAGTCATAGGCTAAAATTGAGTTCGTCTCCTCGAGTTTAAGACTTTGAGTTAAGCAGGTGAACCGGAAAACGATTAAATATCAACAGGTTTCTTATATTTTAGTTGAATTAACATAATAAATACATACATGCATATTGATTTATTTAGTAGCTTCTACTAAAGGATACCATATATTACCCCTAATTCCAAATAAAATGTTCGGCTACTCATAGTTTTTTTTTTTTGGTTAAGAAAGTTCGGCTACAATTAAAATAGATGTCAACAAAGAAAAATGTTTAAAATAATAATACTCAAACGTACTTCAATTATTCAAGACAGTACATGAGAACATACAAAGTGTTTATCCCTTTCCACAGTTGATGTCAACCAATTTGGGATATTACAATCTGAAGTGTCAAAGTATGTTAAGCAAGAGGAGGTCATTTTGAATCACAATAAGGAGTTGTAAAAACAAAGGTTGTTATATCTGGGTTTAAGAATGGCCTTGCAATTGAAATGGGCCATAGGCTTAGAACTGAAGCTATATAGCCCAACCTAAACTAAAATTTTTACTTCATAATTATATTTTTCTTTTCTTGCCTTACCCATAATTTATATTTTCTGATATAAATTTCTGATATTTAAAAAAATATATTTTTTTTGAGATTTTTTTTGAGTAAGTTTATATTTTATAAGTTTTTCATAAGATTTAGTAAATGTTTGGAAATTTGTTATAAGTATGAAAATATTTTTTAAACTTTTTGTAAAATTATAGATAGTTTCCGATAAATTAATTGTGTAGCCAACCAAACTTGAATGCAACCAGCAGTTTAAAAAAAAAAAAGTATACAATGAAAGGCATTTCGAAATGTTAGTTTGTTAATGTATACAATGAAACAATGCTAATTAAATAGATTAATATAATAATAGTAAAAGGCTAGTCTTGAAAGTGCCCCTTATATAGAATCGTTGGTTGGTTCCCATTTTACATTTGTGAAAGATTCATAATCGTAAAACTATGTCGATAAAATTATAGAAAAAGGTCCAATTACAGAAGATGAAAGAAGATATTTGTAAGATGCGTGTGGTCTCGTCTCCCACGTGCGTAATTTTGTTTTATGTCCTTTGCCGACAATTTCTCTGTGGTCCGTCTTTAGTCGTACACTCGTACAGACCAGTACCTTTCAATTTTCATTTTTACATTATCTTTAGGAATCTCAAACTCCTAGTGTTAGAATATAACACAGTTCCTTTGACCATTTATTTTGCAAAACATAATAATATTTCCTGATATTCATGAGTGTGTTCATAATTGCACGACTTTTATTTGGAAGAAAAAAACATAAGAGTGATTATAAAATATAACGTATTTACAGATATAATATAACGTATGAATAAATAAAGTAGGGTCCAATAAGAACAGGCATTGACTTGGAATCATATGAAGTCTGAGAGACAGTTGAGAGGCCCAACAGCCCATTGCCAGCTGGATTTACCCAAAGTGTGGGTCCCAACTTCGATCCGTACTCCCAAAAGTCACGTGACCCCTCTCCCCCATTTTTCTTCACTATCTCCTTCCTTCCCACGTGACCTCGCTCCCTCTCCTTCCTCTTTCCCCTCAGACGAGCCTCTCCGATATGCTCTCTGTCCCCATTGTTATCGCCGGTATAATCGATTCTCCCCGATCCTTCTCTGTTCTGCGAATTTCGCATGTTTCGCGTATTTTTATACAATCGATAATATTGCATTTGATTTAAGGTAGCTTTGGTGGTGTTGATTCGTTAAATTCGTGACTCATACGGATCTGCAGGAATTAGCTTACTATAGATAAATGCGTTGCTCTCGTTCGTTGAATTTGGTATCTGTAATGTGAGTTTTTATTGGTTTGATGATTTAGAAGGTTTCATTAGTGTTCTTGTTAGAGTTGGCGTTTAGGAGATTTAAAGATTCAGGAGTGTCCTGTAATTGCATTCTATGTTTTGGCTCTCCGATGTGAATGTGCATAGAGCTAGAATTAGGACTCATGAATGTGCATAGAGCTAGAATTAGAATTCATCAATGTGTGACGATTCTTCAGTTTTATTTCGACTTTTTTGTTTTTTGTTTTTCTTTTTGCCAATGAATTGTGTACCTTTTGTGCGGATTTTTTGAGGTTATTCTGGAATCTCTCTTGATATTAAATTCTGTGGGCCAAGGGAGGTGTAATAAACGAATTGATGACATAAAGTTGCTTTACTACATAGTCTTCTTGGTTTGCTCATTTTAACCAATCCGGTGGGCAAAACAAACCTCGTTTAAACCATGTTCTTTGCTCTCTATAGAATTTCTCAGTTTTAGCCTTTTTCAGCTAATTTCTCTGTCTAACAAAGTTTACATGTCTTTTTCTCATTTAGTGCAGAAACAAGAGCAGATGGGTCCAATTCTACACCAATCAAAGCTTTATTCTCGGTTTAGAAAGCCTCTTTTGGGGTAAGAGATGGTGAAATAGTGATACAATACCTATTATTTGAAAGATGGAAGAGAGACGAGATGAATCAAGCTCTACACAGCAAGGATCTTCTTCAAGTGCTACATATTGGCCTTCAGAACTTGCGGAAAGGGTTAAGTCACTTTCTTTAGAATCTCAAGGTGAAGCTTTGAGTAAGGAGTCCCCTAGAAGTGTTGAGCAAGATGGCTCTCCAGGACTAAGAGCATCACAACATCTTTGGGATACCGGAATGCTCTCTGAACCGATTCCTAATGGCTTCTACTCAGTTGTTCCGGTGAGCGATATGTCTGTTTTCAGATATTTTTTTTTCCGCCTGTGTTCTTGTCATTTGGAACGCTGGCTTTCCTGCCTCTGGGGATCTCTCTTAGTAGGAAGATGCAGTTTCTGATGTGAAATTTTGCTCCAGGATAAGAGAGTAAAGGAACTATATAATAGACTACCTACTCCGAGTGAGCTTCATGCCTTGGGAGAGGAAGGTGTCAGAATTGAAGTTATTCTTGTTGATTTTCAAAAAGATAAGAAGCTCGCGATGCTGAAACAGTTGATCACTACACTTGTCAGCGGCTCAAATCCCGCTTTGGTGATTAAGAAAATAGCTGGAACGGTAGGAATTCTGTGATGACCCTTCCCTCTTTGTCATAGTTCCGCATTGCATATTTTCATAGTTGGGCATTGCCAGTGAGTTTCTCTGTTTTTTTTTCCCGTTCTGGATATATTATTCCCTCAATTTCTTTATTAAGAAAGAAAAGGGAGTTGATGTCATCATGCAATTGTTTCTGTTTTATTAGCCATGCCTTATCCTATATGCCTCTACTCCAACCAAGATACAGTGGGATGTCTTTCATTTGTTGATTTGATTGGAAGTTGATGGAAATTTCTATATTTGTTAGTGCCCTTATGCATATAAAGTTCATTCTCCTCAAACAGGTATCTGACTTTTACAAGCGTCCGACACTGGAAAGCCCTTCAAAACTTGCTTTAGAGGAAAATGCGTTCCTGTTTGAAAACCATGGTGCTCAGTTGCTTGGCCAAATTAAGCGTGGGTGCTGTCGAGCTCGGGCAATTTTGTTTAAAGTTCTAGCTGATACTGTAGGACTTGAAAGTCGGCTGGTGGTGGTGAGCCTCAATTTCTGATGTTTCAGTTTTTTTTTTTTGGTTCCTCTACCTGCATTTTTTATAATGTTGCAATAAGAAATTTGCAGTGACATGCTGTTCTGATCTAGATGATTGGATCTTATGCTATTTGTCTCTTACAAATGAACTCGGTTTCCCTTTTGATTCACTGAGCAGGGTTTGCCTAGTGATGGGACTGTGGATTGCATGGACTCAAACAAACACATGTCTGTTATAGTTGTGCTGAATTCCGTTGAACTACTAGTTGATCTAATTCGGTTTCCGGGTCAGTTGGTACCTCGATCAGCCAAGGCAATTTTCATGTCACACATGTCACCAGCTGGAGAGAGTGATTCTGCAGAAAACGACTCTTGTGACTCACCTTTGGAGCCAAATAGTCCTTTATATGAGAGAAGAGATCCTGAGAGGTCGGCCTCTGTTGTGTGATTTTCTTTCTAACTAAAGCATATTACAGTCAGATCATTCTAGAACATCTCTTGTGATAAGCTTGCCCTGGAGTGATAAATCGTTTCCTATGCTACAGTACAGAAAAAGATGAAAATCTTCAATTTTATCGGAAGTTAGAAGGATATCCAAATGCATCCGGTCCATCACTGCGTAGTTTGATGCTCAGACCTGCTACAGCTATTGAAAGGAAAGTGAGGTAACTATGACATATATTTCTGACAAGTTGTATAATGGAATCAGTACAATGGTTGGTATGATACAAATGCGCTTTTTTTCCTTCAGCAACACCTCGCATAGTGAACCAAATGTTGCCACTGTATTCTGGAGACGTAGTCGCAGAAAAGTGATTGCTGAACAGAGAACAGCTAGCTCAAGGTTTTTCCGTGCTCTTTCTGGCTTGGATTATAGTTAATAAAAAGAAAATAGCAAATTATTACATTGGTATGACCTCTTGATGTAGATTTAGTAATGACTAGGAAAATGTAAAATTTTGGTTTCTCTCCTTTTTGCTGCATCTATAGTTAAATCTCTTGATAAAAATGTCTCTAGGCCTATTCGATTAGCGATTCTGCATGAGTTATCTTAAGAGTGCCTTTCAATAGATTTCCCTTGTTTTTTCTACACCAACTGATGAGAGTTGGCCATTTGTTATATTTGCAGCCCAGAACACCCATCTATGCGATCATGTGCACGATCAATGTTGAGCACTGGCAGGAATTCATGTAGGGATTACTCTGGTGACGCATCTCCTTCAAGGTAGCTCATTTTTACATTAGTACATGCCAAATTCTTCAGTATGCAATCCTACCCTATACATGTAGTCAGCATGTTTGTCTGGACATGCGAGTATAAGTTAAGTTGCTTATACAAGTCTGCATGAATACATCTCAAGGATCAATCTTTGCCAGATTTTTCATATTTGCTCCTATATGCTAGAATGACGGCAGCTCAAGGATCAGTTTTTGTCTGCCATTTCTCTCCAACGCGGTGATATTATAATTTGCATTGTTTGTCAGAATTCTGATCTGATTATTACTAGATATCTTCAGCAATATATATTTTTGATTGGCTGTGCAAGCAATTATTAATATTATCTAGCTTTCAAACAGTATATCCACATCAGAAATTCGTAAAACTAGACGGCGAAGTTTTAGGATGACACCAGAGATTGGGGATGACATTGCAAGGTTGGTATTCTCATCCGTGTGCATTGTTTCTTCTTTCATTGTTTAGCAGCATTTGCGTCATTTCAGCTTGCATATTGAATGCTCAGTCTTTAAGTTTATTCTGTTAATCTAAGTTGGTAAGTTCATTTGAAAATCTACAATCATCTGAACAGCTGGTAGATCACATGAAATTATGGCATGAGTCATCTAGAATGCAAAACTGCTATATCTAAGCTTTTAGATGCTTATATGTCTGTTTGTAAGGTGTTGATATGATTAACAAAGAATTATATCTTTACTCTCATAGTAAAAAAAAAAAAAAATTTAAGCCATTTAATGGTACTCATTCTAACTTTGTGATAATGGTTCTGAGAAGCATGAGAAAGAAGTCATGAAGAGTTAGCTGTAATACTATGATTTGCTTGTGTTTTGACTCTGAGGTTACAAATTTTTGAAGCGCTGTCCGAAAAATGTATGAGAAATCAAAGCAAAACCGTCTCTTGCATGGCCGAGAGGATGAAAATAGCTCAGGTATCGATAACAATGTAAGTGTGGGCTCTCTGTTGGTAAGAGTGACTGTTGTGTTGTATTAGTTCTTCTCCCATTGTCAAACCAGTCTAAAAGTTCTGAATTGCTCCAGAAGATCATTGCATTAAGATGTTGTATCTATAAGCTCGTACCTCTAAATTTCTTGTGATTTTGGTTGTGCTTTCTCAGGTGTCTGGTCTCCATCTTGATGTTGAGTTAAACTCTAAGAAGACAATGTCATTGCCATCATCTCCCCATGCTTACAGGTGTAATACATTTGGACGAAGAGGGCCTTCAGACTTTGCCGTGAAGGATACATGGAATAAAGTGGTTGAGTCTTCCACATTGCAGAATCAGCCTTTATTACCCTATCAAGAATGGGACATTGACTTCTCAGAGCTGACTGTTGGAACTCGGGTGGGGATTGGTAAGCCGCTCTAAATTTACTTCTACCTTTGATATAGACAATGCAGGTTTGAGTTCATTTTCAATTAGTTAAGCAAGTGTAAATTATTTTTTGACTTGTCAATCATTGTTCATCACTGATCCCTAAAATTTAATGTTTATGTCATACAACAAACACAGTTTCTGACATTTATCTTAGAATTTTTTTTGTTTCTTTAGTTGTAGCAAAAAAAGTTGAAATATCTAGATAGTTTATCTTTAATGTTTATGTCTTTTGCAAATTCTAGAACGTCTCTGTTGTGTTGGATCTTTGTTTGTCCTTGTTAACTAAATGTCAAAACTTTCATATAAAGAAACATTGTCTTGTATTTGTATTTAGGGTTTTTTGGTGAAGTTTTTCGTGGAGTATGGAATGGGACAGATGTTGCAATCAAATTGTTTCTGGAGCAAGATCTTACTGCCGAAAACATGGAAGATTTCTGTAATGAGATATCAATTCTCAGGTATCTTGTTAGTAAATTCTTGATCATTCTTGGATCAATCCTTGTGTACATCTACTAATGGTTTTGCATGTTTGCCCGGGCATCTGCGGTTCTCTCTTCAGCCGTGTTCGCCACCCAAATGGTGATATTTTTTTCCCTCGTCTTTTCGCTTTTTCTCTTGTCATCTTTATCAAGTCATTTGTGGCGACATGTCTGAGATTATTTTCTTCATTCACCTTTTATCAGACAAGTCGTGATCTCTGTTTTTGCAGTTGTACTATTTCTGGGTGCATGCACAAAACCTCCACGCTTATCCATGATCACGGAATACATGGAGCTGGGATCTTTGTATTATTTGACCCACATGAGTGGTCAGAAGAAGAAACTTAGCTGGCACAGAAGGCTCAGGATGCTTAGAGACATCTGCAGGTACATAGCTTGCTTTTTATGCTTAAATTTATTTTGTTCCTTGTCTGCCTTTGATGGGTGATCATGGTTGGTGAATCTCTGAGAATTAACAGAATTTGCACGTAGAAAGCATGAACTCTGATGTATTTTAGGGTGGACCATTATCTAGTTGTGGCTTCTGTATCTTTCTTTTATTGATCAGTTCTTTATTGAGTCTTGTTGTATCTTAGCGGTGTGAGCAAACATGAATGGCATCCATCAAAGAAAGATAGGTTCAGCTATACTCTTTTACATAAGAAATATGGATCAAGTCACACAATTTGTTATTTGTTCTATGATTCCTTGCATATTTCCCTTGATTATATGTTTTAAGCTACATTTGCGTAATTCATGCTGTTTTATATCTCTCTTATGGAATTCTTAAGGGGTTTGATGTGCATACATCGGATGAAGATAGTTCACCGTGACCTAAAAAGTGCCAACTGTCTCGTGGACAAACATTGGACAGTCAAGATCTGTGATTTTGGGCTCTCAAGAATAATGACAGATGAAAACAGGAAGGACACTTCATCTGCTGGTACACCAGAGTGGATGGCTCCAGAACTCATTCGCAACAAACCTTTTACAGAGAAATGTGATATCTTTAGTCTTGGGGTCATAATGTGGGAACTTTCTACTTTACGTAAACCATGGGAAGGAGTCCCACCTGAGAAGGTATAATATGATGTGCCATGATTCCTCTAGTGATGTCTCATTCACCACTACGTTCGTGATAAATAATTTCATTTTTTTTTAATTGTAAATTTGATTACTTGATAAATGTTGCTTCTTAGGTTGTCTACGCTGTTGCACATGAAGGGTCACGTTTGGAGATTCCTGAAGGTCCACTCAGCAAACTAATTGCAGGTTTAGTGTTGTTGAATACCATGTTTTTTGAACATTTTAATCGATCTTTTTGTTTGTAAAATTAAACCTTTTTTCTCTCTGCAGATTGTTGGGCAGAGCCTCAAGAACGGCCAAATTGTGAAGAGATACTGAGAGGCTTGCTTGATTGTGAGTACACACTGTGCTAACACCTCTTCTTGTTCGGAGTAAAAAGAAAGCAGCCCAGCTTCTATAAATTATTTACCTGAGTAGCATAACTTTAAGATCATGAGAGGCTCTTCTAATGAGAGAAATTCATAGTTCAGTTTTGATAGCAGAGGAACAAATGTAGAGCACAAACAAGCATGTCTATTAAGCTGCCTCTGGTGTGATTCATCGTCTCACTCACAGGCAGTATTGTTTTTGTTTTTTTTGTTGGTTATTGAAGAGCATTTTGGTCTATTTTAAGGAAATATATACACTATTCTTTTCTTGGGAAGAATAAAGAGCTCTTCGATTTGTATTTCGTGGCAAGCATTCGATAATCCGACTCATATGCTCTTATGAAGAAGAGTGACATTTTATTCATATATAACTTGACAATTTTGTAATCGTATTTTTTATTTGGATAATCAAATGATTCGTAGGAACTTAAACTAATCATTCAAGTAAGATATTTTACAATTAAAAGCGTTTATAGTGGTTAAGGAAAAGACCAAGAATGGAAGTCCGAGTTGGTGAAATTCGATCTCTACCCTTGGTTAATATGTTTTTGGTTAGTGTAGTAACTAGTAAGTCTTTACATTTCTTACAAGTTACACATTTGGTTTTAATGTTTTATTTTTATGAATGATGTTTCAAACTAGGAAATAGCTCATGCCTGCCACCACTAACTCAAATCAGAAAACAAAAGATCTTTTGAAATAGCTGATGCTTTGCCATCTCAATAAGACGTGAACCCAAGTCAAGGGAATATTTACTATTTAGACCAATGAAGAGGGAATTAGCCTTCATTTTTAAATTTCACCTTTGGTCTTCAAATATTATTTTTTTATATACGTGGAATTTCTTATCTTAGAAAAGGAGATTACAACTAATATAAGATTTCTAGTGGTACGGTATTTCTAATATTTCTAATATAATGGAAAATCTGTGGCAGCGGAGAAACAAACTGTGCTTATTTTTTTAAAAAATAAACCATGTTATGCCCTTTTTATATTCCGCATCGAAACTTTTATTTTGTTAATTTTCCAGGAAGGATTTAGATTTGTCCTTTATGGTTTCAGTCAAACGAATAAAAAAAGCTTAGAATAGGGGACCCTTTTTCTTCTAGGATAGATATAAAATAGCAATAAAAAATGAAATAAAATCTTAATGGGTTCCACATTAATTTGATTTGTAGTTAATTCCAATGCACACTCATGCTTAATCATTAGGGCATCCTCAACCAAGATCCCCATAAGAGTATTATTTGATTAATTTAATGATATATTTAATATTAATTAATTAGTTGAGATTAGATTAGAAACTGTTAAGATTTATGTGTCCAATGGTGAGACTCATATGAGGTTCTAAAAATAAAATAAAAAAATTTTAGAAAAAATTATTTTGAAAAAATAGTTTGAAAAAACTTGTAAAAACATGATGAAAAATGAAATAAACTCGGTTTTATGCATAAGTTGTGCCAAATTTTTGCCAAATATGTTCAACCAAATCATCTTTCAATTGTTGATGCATTCTTTCCTCACGAACCCGAGCTCGATTGTCCATCATGTTGTTCACATTTGTAGATGTCTCGGTAGAAAACATGTAGTTCACTTGTAAAGTCCCGGTTCCTTCTCCTTGTACGAATTCTGAGTAATCATATTGAGTGCATTGGTCTCGTTCGTCTTCGACTATCATATTGTGCAATATTATACATGCTCTCATTATCTTGCCTATTTTTGCCTTATCCCAACACAGAGCTGGGTTTCGAACAATAGCAAACCTAGCTTGCAAGACTCCAAAAATACGCTCGACATCTTTTCTGACACCTTCTTGGCAATTTGCAAATAATGATGCTTTCGGACCTTGTGGATAAGGAATTGATTGGATAAAAGTGGCCCATTTCGGATATATACCATCTGTGAGATAGTAAGCCATATGGTATTGACGTCCATTGACAAAGTAACTGACATTTGGAGCTCGACCTTGTAATATATCATCAAATACTGGTGAATGGTCAAGCACATTTAGATCGTTACAAGTCCCTGGAGCTCCAAAAAATGCGTGCCAAATCCATAGATCTTGTGAAGCCACTGCCTCTAAAACGATTGTGGGTTTTCCATGTCCACGTGAATATTGTCCTTTCCAAGCGGTTGGACAATTTTTCCACTCCCAATGCATACAATCAATGCTTCATATCATCCCGGGAAATCCCCGAAACTCTCCGATATTGAGTAATCGTTGGAGATCCTCTGGTGTAGGCCTTCTGAGATACTCATCTTGGAACAGATGTATAATTCCATCTGTAAAATTTTCTAAGCAACTGCTGACAGTGGATTCACCCATCCTGAGGTATTCATCCATCGCATCAGCTGCTTTTCCATATGCCATAAGACGAATAGCGGCTGTACATTTTTGTAGTGCAGACAGGCCGGACCTTCCGGTAGCATCTTCTCTTTGTTGGAAGAATGGCAATTCGTTAGAGAGACGTTGAACAATATGCAAGAACAAGCGTTTGTTCATTCTGAAGCGTCGGCGAAATATTGCATCTGGGTAAACAGGCTCCTCGCTAAAATAATCATTATATAGTCGAATGTGACCTTCCTCGCGTCCCCTTTCTATATGAGCTCGTTTATTTTTGGATTTTTTTCCCACTTGTCGTTTTTCATAACCTTCTAAACAATTTTGAAATCCTCGGTCAAAGATTTCATCAATTTGGTCGTCAAAGGTTTAAGTAAAATGGTGTGGATGAGATGCCATATAAACCAATGAAATACAAAGAAGAAGTTGATTTAATTTGAAGAAGAAGAAGAATTATATTTAATACAATGAAGAAGTTGATTTGAGAAGAAGATGAAGTAGATTTGAGTAGAAGATGAAGTAGAATTAAATTTAATACAAAGAAGAAGTAGATTTGAGTAGAAGATGAAGTAGATTTGATACAAAGAAGAAGTAGATTTAATTTGATACAAAGAAGAAGTATATTTAATTTGATACAAAGAAAAAGTAATATACATAACTCAATATATAAAGAGCATCCGAAAACACACCCACCAACTTCAGCATCCTATATTACAAAAAAAAAACATTCACCACATAACTCAACCACCTACTTAGCCTCCAATATTACACAAAAAAAACATTCCCCACATTCCATTAATGTGTCACCAACTTCAGCAAAACACACCCACCAACTTCAGAAAAAACTTCAACCACCAGCTTCAGGAAAAACAACACTCATCTGCAGAAACATCCAAAACACCATAATTACACAAAATACAAACAGAAACATCACGGACGAACTTCAGCAACTTCGTTAACATCAAACTCTGCAATCAGCCAAAAGAACATCCATAGAAACATAAATATCCAACAGAACCACAATATATAAAGAGCATAAATACCATAAATACGACATTTTTTATTGACCCAACTTCACGGGTGAGATTTCTCTTCAAGCCCATCCTGCAAATAAACTACATATATTAAACCAGATATCGAAACCCGAGAAAGCAGCTCAAGAGAATATCTTCATTCTGACTTACCTGCCAGTGTAGCAGAACTGACAATTCATGGCACAACCAACTTGGCATCGAAACAGAAACTGTTGTCCTGCCTCGATCATAAGGTATAACAACTGTCTCAATCACAAGTCCATCATCCAACGTAAACAGAATCTGCAACATCCTGTGAGTTATGAATCAATGAGTAACATTCCCCAAAACTCAAATGAGATACAACCATTGTCCAATCAGTGACTCATCCACATTCATCCAGCCATTACTAAATATGAAATACATAAGAAACAATGTATTCACCTTGCGAGTTCCATCTGAAGCAGAACGAATATCCTTAAAAGATAATGCACCAAGCTCAGGATGTTCACCGATCATTCTCTTCAAATCTTTGTTCAAACCTATAAGAATGGACACACAAATAGGAACCAATAAGCATTGCTCAATCACAAACCTTCTTCTGGGAAAAGACATATCAGAAGACAAAAAACCTTCAAGTTGATCAAAATCATTAGCCCATATATTTTCCTTGGATAATCTCTTCCACAACATCAAAGCTTGTCCTGGTCGAAACCCATGAGATGCAACCCATTTCTATAAGTTGACAATATCCCCAAATTTCCAATCAAAAATCAATGAACATTGGTTCAATTAGATTCAAAAACCAGACTTTAAAAATGAGAAACTGAAACCCAAACAGATGAAACAAGAAAGATTGAGAATTGAAAAAAAACGTACTTGGAGAGTAGCATAAGTCATACCCTTCAAGATCACCTTCTTGTTATCATCTTTCGCTACAGATATAATTAATTACAACATTTCTCAGCAAAACAACCCAATCCCGGAACCAAAACAGTAAAAAGTACAAACCTTTAGGTTGTGAGAACTCGTCGAGTGAAGGAAGATAAGCTGCTGAAGCAGACGAGGAAGAGAAACAAGAGAAGAGGCTTGGGGATTGGAGGAAACGAATTGAATTGTTAAGACAATGGTTGCGGAAGGGGGTGGAGGGTAGGGATAGGGTTCCGGGGAAAGACGCCGTCGGAGTGATGACGGCGCAATTGGTGACAGTGATGACTCCAAAACGAATCTTCATTATCCCAATTATCCCATTCACCATTAACAGAATCCTTGCCACCGCCCTGAGACAACAGAGTCTTCTTATTCATCCCGCCACCACCTATCGATTCCTTAACAATCGGCGGATCTCTCCATTGTCTTCCTTCAGCTAAAGCTTGGATCCGATCCCGATAAAGCTCGATTTCCTTAGAGATCCCTTATTTAATCAGGAACTTGTTGAGACGCTCGTTGCCGCCGGCGTCCATTTTCTTGATCTGGATCTCGGACCATGAATCCATGGTAACGGATCGGACGAAGGAGATGTGAATCGCATCAGATAGAGAGAAAGAGAAAGAAGAGAAACAAAATAATTAGAAATGAAATGAAAAAAAAACATACAGAACTCGGTCGATTCTCAACTTGCCGCGTGTCCGGTTGATACGTATCAACCGACTCTACCAATTGATACGTATCAATCGCTTTTTCCTATTTTTTTTTTTTTTCATTTTTTTTTCATCATGTGATACGGTGCATGTATCACCGTTGAGGATGGCCTTAGGGCCAACGGGGTGTAAAATCACATAGTATTAGTTTATTATAATAATACAGTCTCTTGGGGTTATATATGAGGTCATCTATATATAATTTTTTGATTTGGAATGATTGGATCCAACTAAATTCAAATAACTTAAGTTTAAAGGTGTGAGTATATTAAACCGTTGATTAATATAGTATTCATATTTGATCAATTGAACTAGTTAGTGTTGGATAAAATTTTGTAAATTAGTTGTACTTTTATTATTGTTATTCTATATAGTACTTTGCTCCCCATACATCATTACAGTTGTTACATAATAAACAACGAAGTGTTATGTTTTATTAAATAAACATAAAGTTTACCGTTGACCATTGTTTAAAGTGCTAAACGATGAGAAAAATCAAAAGATGAGGCTTGGCTTCTCCGGTTAAGTCCTACCGAACTTCTATTCTTCTCAACAACTGCTTATTCTCTCTATAAACTTCTATTAAAACTTTCAATTTATTTGCTTCATACGAATTTTTCTCCTCCGCCGTAACCCTAACCGCCATCAACCACCGCGCTTTCTTGTTCTACACTCTTCTTCACATGCATCCTTTCTGTTGTGTCTCTACTCTCTCCGATCACTCCCCTTCCACGCCGTTGCCGGAGCAACCACCTCTCTCTATGTACGCCACGTCATCCCAACCGGTTATTACTCGATCTGCCTCACAACGATATAACCATCTCGCCGGTCAATCCAATAACCACCATCATCTCCTCCATAGTCTCTCGTTCAACCACCAAAACGACGTCGTCTTTGACCAGCGAGTACTAGCCTTGCCGCCAGCGGCGAGGGAACCTCCGGTGGATGTTAAGATTAACGATATCGCCGGGAATGAGATTGCTGGGATATTATACAAATGGGTGAACTATGGAAAAGGATGGAGACCAAGATGGTTCGTTTTGCAAGATGGAGTGGTTTCGTATTATAAAATACATGGACCTGATAAGATTGTTGTTATTCGTGAGACTGAGAAAGGATCTAGAGTCATCGGAGATGAGTCCATGCGTATGATCTCTAGGAATAACCGTCACGCCGGTACTAGCGTCAACCACCAGCTCCGCCGTAAGCCATTTGGTGAAGTCCATCTCAAGGTTTGATTAAAACCATTTATTATCTCGATTTGTTTTGTCAATGATATTTTTTTTTTTAATTTTGTTGGAATGTATATTCTATGCTTAATTTCTACCAAATTGCCTCACTATTTTCTCAACAAAAAACGTGAAAAGGTAAAAAGGTAAAAACTTGATGGATAAAATAGCAGAATTCTTTTTTTTTTCTTTCAAAAACGTTAACGTTAAAACTTAAAAACTAAATTAATATTTAAAAAGGTAAGAAAAATAGTGGAATCACTTTTTCAAGTTTTATGTGAAAGAGTAAGTATCATCACGAATTTTTCTTTTAGCATTTTGTGATTATTTTAAAGAGTAGTATACCATTCATGACTTTTTCTACCCAATTGCTTCACTAGTTTCTCAACAAAACTCCGTTACTCTACTAAAAGTTTGGACCTAAACTCTAATCTCTGTGTGTTCGGAGTTAGCTTTTAGTCTATTTTTGCTATTCAATCATTAGACTATTTTGCTGTTGCACTGTTTAGTTGACATATATACCTTAAATGCAGTTTTGATGATTGAGTGGTATAATAAATAGTAGCACTCAATATTCAGTTTGATGATTTATCAACTCGGTATAGGTTTCATCAATTCGGGAGAGTCGATCAGATGATAAGAGATTTTCAATATTCACTGGCACGAAGAGGCTCCACCTACGAGCAGAGACGAGAGAAGACAGAGCAGCTTGGATGGAGGCTTTGCAAGCTGTCAAAGACCTGTTTCCAAGAATGTCAAACTCCGAGTTGATGGCACCAACTAACAACTTAGGCATCTCGATGGAGAAGCTTAGGCTACGATTGGTTGAGGAAGGAGTGAGTGAATCAGCCATTCAAGACTGCGAGCAAATCACGAGGTCTGAGTTCTCAGCACTTCAGAGCCAGCTTTTGCTTCTTAAACAGAAGCAATGGCTTCTCATTGATACACTCAGACAACTAGAGGTATTTAAAAGAACCTTCCAATATGTTCATAGTTTTATTGGGGAATAAATTAATGTTTAAGAAACTGAAAATCTATGTTATTGTCTAGACAGAAAAAGTAGACTTGGAGAATACGGTTGTAGATGAGAGTCAACGACAAGGTGACAATGAAGACTCAGGTGACTTAAGACACAAGAACCTTTTCTTTACTCCCAACATTTTTCTATCTTATTTAGAGCTGTTGTTTACTTGATTCCTCTTATCTCAGAAGGAACTATAAGTGAATCTGACGATGATAATGAACAATTTGATGAGGCTGAGGAGGAGATTGATACATGTGACTCTCTTTCTTCAAGTTCTTTCAAAAGTATTGGTTCTGCTTTTCGTACATCATCATTCTCTTCAGATGATGATGGGCTTAATAATGGCTTTGAGTCAGAAGATGATCTTGATCCTTCCATCAAGTCTGTTGGATTTAACTATCCTCATGTCAAACGACGCAAGAAATTACCTGATCCGGTTGAAAAAGAGAAAAGTGTGAGTCTCTGGTCAATGATCAAAAACAACATTGGCAAAGATCTCACTAAAGTTTGTCTTCCTGTTTACTTCAATGAGCCACTATCTTCTCTACAGAAATGTTTTGAGGATTTGGAGTATTCATATCTTCTTGATCAAGCATCTGAATGGGGTAAAAGGGTAATAAGAATCTGCCAACGACCGATGATATTTAGCTTCTTTTATAATAATATATAGTCCTTTGATTTTTCCTAACAAATTAAATGATTTTTTTTCAGGGTAATAACCTCATGAGGATTCTGAATGTAGCTGCCTTTGCTGTATCTGGTTATGCATCAACTGAAGGAAGAATTTGTAAACCTTTTAATCCAATGTTAGGGGAAACATACGAAGCTGACTATCCAGAGAAAGGCCTTCGATTTTTCTCCGAAAAGGTTTTTTTTTTTTTTTTATATGGGCACTTATAAGCTTCACCCATTAATTTTGGTGAAGCGAATAATATACATAACATTCTCTATTCGATTTTTTTGTTAGGTGAGTCATCATCCTATGATTGTGGCATGCCATTGTGATGGCACAGGATGGAAATTTTGGGGAGATAGTAATTTGAAAAGCAAATTTTGGGGTAGATCAATTCAGCTTGATCCTATTGGTTTGTTGACTTTGCAATTTGATGATGGTGAAATTTTGCAGTGGAGTAAGGTATGGCACTTCAAAAATTAGAAGAAAAAAAAACATTTATGCATGTTATGATGCTTATCCACCTCTATTCAAAATATAGGTGACTACATCAATATACAATCTCATACTTGGTAAATTGTATTGTGATCACTATGGAACAATGCAAATTGAAGGCAACGGTGAATACTCATGTAAACTTAAATTCAAGGAACAATCGATAATCGATAGAAATCCTCATCAAGTTCAAGGTATAGTAGAAGACAAAAATGGCAAAACAGTGGCTAAGTTGTTTGGAAAATGGGATGAGAGTATGCACTATGTGATGGTCAATCAAGGAAAGGTGAATGAATCTCATCTTCTATGGAAACGAAACAAAGCTCCTGAAACCCCGACAAAGTATAACCTAACACGGTTTGGGATCACATTGAATGAGCTAACTCCTGGTTTAAAGGAGAAGTTGCCACCAACAGATTCAAGACTTAGACCGGACCAGAGGTATTTGGAGAAGGGAGAGTTTGAGATGGGAAACGCGGAGAAGTTGAGGTTGGAACAGAGACAAAGACAAGCGAGAGAAATGCAAGAGAGAGGTTGGAAACCAAAGTGGTTTAGAAAAGAGAAAGGAAGTGAGACTTATAGATACATTGGAGGTTATTGGGAAGCTCGAGATTCTGGTCGTTGGGATGATTGTCCTGACATCTTTGGTCAAGTTCACCAATCTATTAAATAAACCAGATTACAGTACTCCATAATCTTTATCACTAAATATTTTCATTTATGTTTGTTTGTTGTTGTTCTTGTTGTTTTTTTTTTTGTGTTTTTTCATGGGTTCACATGCCATTTTTTACTCTAACAAAGAGTTTGTAGTGAAAATAATGAATTTCTCCTTGTAGTTTTCTTGAGGTCCCTAAAAAGGAAAAAAAATTGTTAGGAGTCTAAAGAAAGGAAAATGCAAATGAGGAAAAAAAGTTGTGCTTGGATAATTCATAGAGTATAACAGCCGAATTGTGGAGGATTTAGTCAATTGTGTTGCGTGTTCACTGTTCAGATAATATGCTATTTCACGTTTTTCTTAACAATATAGTGTTCCATAAAATGCATCACATATTGACCATGACAACTTTTGGCTAGTGATTTGTATTAGCACAATTTTATTAATTTTGACTTTACCTACCGAATAAACCCTTATTCATATGGTTAACTTAGATATTGTAGATGGACTAGTAAACAATAAAATTGAATCCAAGGAAATTGCTTCATTTTGCATGACTCATGAGTATACATATTTATAGCTTAAAATTTAATATTATCTAATTCATGAGTATATACATATTTATTGCTTAATTTAAATATTGTTATTTAATAAACCCTTATTCATATGGGTTACTTAGATATAGATCTAATGATGATGGCAGTTGATCAGACAGTTCTAGATAAAAAAAATACTTCAAAATTGCTAATTATCAATATCGACATTATTTTTTAGAAAACATCATCAGATCACTATGATGGAAAATATTCTCAAATATTTCTTTATGTGCCTAATTCAAGAAAATCACAATGTACTTGATAAAAAACATATATATATATATATATATATATATATATCATTTTTATGTGAAAATAAAATTAGAGTTTGCAAAAAATATATATATATATATATATATATATATCATTACAGTATTTCCAATCCATCTTGCATAAAAAGATATGTTTGACACATAACATATGTCAAAATCCAATCACTTATTAATGCAAGTAACAATCCAGTAAACTCGTCTAACTCTGTAGAATAAGATTTAGTTTAAAAGAAGTTTGTAGAAAAACACTTATATTATATTTTATCCTCCCTGTTTCTACCACAAAATTCTAACACTGTTACTTTGGTTGCTTAAAACATATAACTATATAAAATTGTGCCTTGACATTATTTGCATATTTTCTTTGAATAGATAAGATAGGTTTCATCTGTTGTGGCATGGAAAACATGAGTCATGCAAAATGAAGTAAGTTCTTGGATTCAACTTTATTGTTCAAACAAGTACCAAATCTGGTGGTCCATTAACAGTTTCTACATGCATTCATGTTTCGTGATTCCACAATTAACATTCACATGATTGCTCTCTCTATATAAACATCCATCACCCTTACACTCTTTCTTGTTCCTATGCAAAAACAGAGTAATAAACCCAAAGAAATAAATAAATAATGGAAGCTAGAGTAATTTCTTGCACTACTTTTGGAGACGACAAGGTCGTGAAGATTGCAGTTCCGAATCATCAAGCACTTGCCAAATACAAATCCGGAGAAAACGAAACGACTGTTGTTGTTTCCGATGATACTTGCCCGGAGAAAGATGTCAAAGAGATTAAGAAGTGTTGTGAGAAGCTCGGTTACGTTTACGAAGGAAGGCTTAACGAAGAATACACTCAAGGACCCGGTTTGGTCTGAATATTTCGAAAACTTTCTATGTTTTACTCTTTTCAGCGATTGCTTTCTATGTTCTTATAAGTTACATCTTCGTACTTTGCTGCTATGAATAAATTTATGAGTTAGTTTTTATCACATTATTAAACATTTCTTACAACATTGACTTTGACCTTATTAATCACTGGCCTTTGTGTCCGGAGATGATGATTCGGTTGTTTGAGTAGTAATGGAGATAGCTTCTTCTATAGCTTGAAAGAACGTAGCAATTTTGTAAGTAAAGAACCCAACCAACATTGGGATCAACTCCAGATGCATGAATCCATACTCAGGAACAAGTATTCTGCAAAAATATATGAAGTCATAAGTAAATATAATTTGATGTAACCAAAGTTGATTTTGATGAAAGATATAACAATGCACAAGAGACAGACGCTTACCCGTTCCATCTATTGAATATCATAACCAACACTACGGGGACTAGTAGCCGCGGCTGGTTAGCTGCACCTCTATCAAATCAATTCAGTGAAACCAAAGGAAAAAAGAGACAAGTTAGTGAGTGAGTGATCCATCTCGATATAGATAACCAATAGGAATTTGAACAGAAACATATAGTACTTGACAACTCCTCTCGCTCCATCTGCCATGGCATCTACAGTGTTACCAAGCATCCTCATATATGCTAATGAACCCATCAAGCCAGCACCAAAACTGTAAGAGAATTTTCAACAATTATTTTTTTAAAATTCAATCAGATGATTTGAAGTTCATGAGAGAGGTTTTGATGAGACAAACCTAAGTGCTATCTCTGGAGTGTATGAGATATAAGCTGAGACTAACCCTACACCGCCTATACCGAGCGTGAGAACCTGTATCTGATTTTTCAGCTGCAGAAAACAGTCAAAGTCAAGAGAGTAGGAACTGAATGCCTCAAAAGTAACAGAGTAGCGGATGAAGGTAAAGAGTAATGCATATACAAGATACCTTTCACGATATCACAAACCGTAAAACCGATTAACCATATATGATACTAGTCATAACCTGAAAAGATTAGCTAATAAAAGGAGTTACCTTGAAATATTGTTCCCTGTCTTTAGCAGCCAATACTTCTGGGTCACCACGCGGACGCCTCAGTTGCCTAAGCATCACTTCTTGCAGCACAAACACACAAAATGAAAGAAATGAATCAAGAACCAAATATGGTCTATATTCTTTCAATTCTGATCAACATTTCCAATGAAACATTATATTTCAATTGGTATGGAACTAATCAATCAATGACGTGAACAAATGATACTTACACTGCCATCAGTTGCAGCCTTAGCTGCTCTATCCCATTTCTCTTGCTCGCGACGCGTTGGTGCCAGCTTCCATTTAGGAGAAACATTAGCTTTACTCTGATCATATTGACCAAAAAAAGAGTAAACTTCAGAGACATAAACATATAGCAATAATGTGACTTTGTCATATAAGCAAATAACGATAATCTCACCATCTGTTTTTTAGCTTCGGATTTGGAGGTGTCAAGACGACTTTTTAAGATAGGTTTGGAAGATGATGCAAGCTCTTTGCTTAAATCAACATCCATACTGTTTTTTTTTCACAGATAACAAACAAACAAAGCAACCATTTTTAATCAAAATGCAAGAAATTAAAGTACTGATTTTTATCAAAGTGTAAAGAAGAGAACCTGTCAAGATTCATAACTCTGCTAAAGCTCAGAAACCCAGATGACTCTTCCTGTTACATCACAAGTTAATAAAACACACAAATTTTAGTCTCTGATTCACATTGTATCAAAGTTGAGACTCAAATTGAGCAATTTGGGGAAAAAGATTGAACCTTTGAAGGAGATGGGTCGAGAGCAGAATCATCGGGGGAATCGAATAATTTCTTCATTTGATCCATAAAATCTCTGTTCCAGATTAAGTCTTTGGAAGTAATGGGATCTTCTTTTTCTCCTCCCCAGTACTTTCTTAGCTTCGTGGTAGTCGAAGGACCACCGTACTCTCCAGGAGCAACGCCGGTGGACTATTTCTCAGGTTTCTTACTGGGTAGAATGATTTTGGTTGGTAGTCGAGAATTAGGTGATTGATCCTGAGGAATCGGCGGTGTAGTTGATGTTGCTGAGATATAGCTAAGAATCGCCATGGATGAGTTTCTTGTGGAGGTTATGATGACGAAAGAAGAAATGTAGATTTTTAATTTTACGAGTTTTCAAAGTTATGCGTTTTAACTTTTAACCTAAAACAAATCATTCAATTGTGATAATTTGAAGATATTTTTTATGATTTGTGATAATTTACAGGAAGACTTGCACCTATATTTATTAAGAACTTTGAAAACTATACATAATTTTACATAGTTTGAAAAATACTCTTTATACAGTAAACAAAAGACCAAATTACCCTTATTTATTATATATTTAATTACAAAATGAAAATTTTAATTTTAAATAATTCAATTAACATTTAATTTATTTTAAATTAAATAAATAAAAATTATAATTAATTTAATTTTGTTTAAAAATTAATTTTTTTGTTATGAAAATTAACATCTAAAAAAAGGAATCATAGTTGAATTTTGTATTTTTTTCTTGTATATTTATTTATTCATCGTAGACTTATATCATTTTATGTTAACTTATTAATAAGTTGATTTATTGAATTATCGACTTATGTTTTATTTCTATCGACTTAAGTTTTTTCATCATCGACTTATTTTATAACAATTGACTTACATAATTGACTTATTTATACTGCTAACTTATTTTGTTTTTAGTCGATTTAAGTTTTTTTCTCTTAGAATTATTTATTCTTGATAGATTTGTATAATTTTATGTTGACTAATTAATAAAACTGATTTATTGAACTATCAATTTATTTTTTAATTTCTGACGACTTATTTTTTTCACCATCGACTTATTTTATAACAGTAGAGTTATAAATTGATTGATTTTTTGGTCAAAATTCAAGTATGATTCCTTTTTTTAATTGTGAATTTAAATTTAATATAGCTCATGCATTAATTGTGAATTATTTGTGTGTTTTATTCAATCTATTTTTTTTGTGTGGAATTTCCACAACACCAACTGGTAACCAAGTAAAAGATTCCACCATATTCCTCAACATTTCCACAATTCTTCCGATACCATTTAGAGACTAAAACTACATTCAAAACTAAGAGTAATTTATTTAATCATGACAAAAATTCTAAACTGTAGTTTTATTGAAATAAGTAGGGTAACGAGCCAATTTTGATCCGCATAATTTCAAATGTGTATTTATCTATCTGCATAATGAGACAATGATAAAATAGACCCAAACACAAAAAATTCAAATTTCATTGCAAAAAGAATTCTCCGTTAACGGCTGTTAATTAGCCGTCACGGTTGCTGAGTCATTCGCCACATAGATGATGAGTTGGCATTAAAACGACGTCGTTTTAGTGGAAAAATCCTCTTCTCTGGGAGCCGGTACTTGCATCCTCAGCGACAAGACCAAGATTCAATGATGGCGAATCGGGATCTTCTGTCCTTAAAGATTGGGTCATCTTCCTTGACCGGGAGCTTTTGACTCCCTTAGCCGTAAAACGTGAAGTGTCAAAAGAGAATTAGATGATTTGGAAAAATGTTTCTACCGATTTGTTGTTGATTAGGTCTTCTCTTCTCAGAAAGAGTTGGGTATAAGATGGTTGTGACACGTGGCTATGTATGTGTGTTACAACGTTTGTCAAAAAAAAAATTAGTGTTAATTTTATAACTGTTGTAATACTTGGGAATGGGCTTCTAGCAAGCCATCTGTAATTGCCCTTAATGGACTTTATCAATTAGATGTCGTCGAGAAAAAAAGGAAAAATAAAACAATAAATATCGTCATACGATATCTTATTGACTTCTCCAGGGAACCCTTGTTTGCGATCTTCTTCTTCCCCAATCGAATCGAATCCTTGTTATTTGGTGAGCATTTAGATCCTCGTTTTTGGTTTTTTTTTTGTTCATCGCTTCTTTCCCAGGTTTCAATTCCATCTAATTCGTTCTTCAATTCCTCTGCTCAAGATAATTTTTCTAGGTCAATTGTGATTGAAATAAGTAAAGGCGAAGATCTGATCGGAGACAATTGTAAAGATGAAAGTGCTTGGTTCGTCAGCTCCGGCGATTCGAAGAGACCCGTACGAGATACTCTCTGACACACATCTTGATCCAAAAAATACGTACAGTAATGGGTCCTCCATGGCGAATCTTCGAAGATCAATTCCCTCAATGGTTGATGGGTTCAAACCGGCTCAGAGAAAGATACTGTTCTGTGCATTCAAGAAAAACTTGGTTGAGGTAACAAATGTTTCCCAAGTCATTGGTTATGTATCATCCCAATCAGATTGCTATGACGGTTGGAAGAGTCTTGCTAGTACCATCGTCGGCATGGCTCAGGATTACGTTGGCAGCAACAATATCAACCTGCTTGTGCCACAAGGTCAATTTGGTACACGATTTTCGGTAAGTATAAGCTTATTATAGTATAGAGTAACTGTTGTCGTTTATCTGTGCTCGTACTCATCATCATGATTGTGGTCACAGCGTTGGAAAGATGTAGCCAGTGCAAAATACCTTTACACTAGGCTCTCACCAATAACCAGGGTCTTGTTTCCCAAGGATGACGATGTCCTCCTTAATTACTTGAATGATGAAGATGGGCAAACAATAGAGCCAACTTGGTAATTCTTTTCCTATCTTATGCATTGTTTTTTATATATTTATTTACTTACTAAGACTAGCTAACTTAATAATATGTTAATGCTTTTCAGGTACATGCCCATAATTCCAACTGTTCTTGTCAATGGCTGTGAAGCAATAGGAAGAACTGGGTGTACTACTTTCATACCAAACTATAACCCAAGAGAGATTGTTGCCAATATTAGACGTCTACTCAATGGTGAAAGTGTGGTTCCTATGGATCCTTGGTACAGAGGTTTTAAAGGAACAATTGTGAAAACTGCGTCCAAAGAAGTTGGTTGTACTTATACAGTCACTGGTCTATATGAGGAGGTTGGTGACACATGTATTCGTATCACGGAGCTACCAATCAGAAAGTGGATTGATGATTATAATTATTTCGTGACTTCATTACCCTTACTCCAGGTAAAATTAAAATGCCTGCTTTAATCACAAGGTACTGTGATTTTTTTTTTGTATGACCCATTATTATTCTTTCTGCAGGATCACAAATTTCGCATTCATGATATGTCGTCTGTAGAATTTGATCTTATATTGAGTGAAGAAAACATGGCGGTGGCTCGGAAAGAGGGCTTTCTGAAAACATTTAAACTCACCACAACAGTCTCTACAAGCAATATGCATCTCTTTGACAAGGAAGGTGTGCTCAAGAAATATGCTACACCACAAGAAAGTAAGAAAATTATTCAAATATTTCAGTCTTGTGTTTTTCTTCTCTTCTCTTTTAAGATATATTAAAAAAAATTTCCATCCCATGTTGCAGTTCTTGAAGAGTTCTTCGAACTCAGGCTTGAATACTATGAGCTCAGGAAGGTTAGAAAATCATTAAACTATGATTCAATCTTTCAGTTTTAGTTATTATAAAGCAATGATCTAACTGTCTGATTTATACAGAAAATTAGGCTGCAAAATCTGAAACTTGAGCTGCTGAAACTAGATAACAAAGTGAGGTTTATTCAAGAATTTCTCAGTGGAGAAATCATAGTGATCATGACGAGGAACAAAGCTGAACTTGTTCAGGAGTTGAGAGAGAAACGGTTCACACCACTCCCGAAGAAAGCAGTTGCTGGAGCAATCGACGATGCAGCTGAAGAAAGTTCAATGGCTCCTGAACCAAGCTCTACTGCGTTTGTACCTGGTTCAGAATATGACTACTTGTTGGAAATATACAATTTTACATTTATCAGTTGCGAGAAATCCCAGGAGTTGCTTGCAGAGAGAGATAAAATGAATGAGGCAGTTGCAGAGTTGGAAAAAAGCACACCGAGATCACTTTGGCATAGAGACCTTGAGGCTCTTGACAAGGAACTTGATGTAAGGATTCTCACAACGCTTCACATAGAAAATTTGGTAAATTTGTCAACATAGATACATCGTTTTTTTTTTCCTACAGAAACTTGATGAAGCTGAAAAAGAAAGAGAGGCAAAGGCTGAAGCAAGAAAAGGTCGGATAACAAAGAAGATCACAAAGAAAGCCATTGAACCAGAATCTTCCAATTCAGCAATGGACAAAGGTTAGTTTTGTCTCTCACACTCCAGCTCTGTATCATTTGCGTCTCTGTTTTCTTATATGGGATCTAGCAAAACCTTTTCTTGATTCTCTAAAGATAAAATCGTAGCGGAAGTGGCGAAGCCTAAAGGTAGACAACCAGCCAAAAAGAAAGCTCCAGCTGCAAAGGTTCCACCAGCAAAGGGAGGAAGAAAACCGGCGGCGAGTAAAGCTGCAAAACCACTGGCAGCAGCTTCGAGAAAACGAGGGCCGCAGGTTGTGGGTATTGTTGTGTCACCGAAGAAGAAAGTAAGACTGATGAGATCATCTCCTCCGTTTAACAAGAAGAGTGGTTGTTTGATGATGGGGAGATTGGCTATTACTACTACTACTAATAATAAGGAAGAGGAGAGCAGTGAGAGTGTTGTTGGAAACTCGTCTTCTGAGAAATCATGAGACGTTGCGGTGAAGTCGAGGCTACAGAGAGCTAATAGGAGGAGTGTTGAGTGATTCTGAGAGCGGGTCCAAGTCGGTTCTTTGAAATAATAATCCAATTTCAAACTTTAGTTTTTCGACTCTTCTTTTAGATTTGTGTTATTTTTCTGATGAAAGACTTATGGGATTTGTGTTTGGCTGGCACAAACAAAACTCGTTATTTAAGCATTTGGTCTCATAACTCTCATTCATTCATCTCTTGCTCTTTTGGTTGGATTAATTAAATAGAAAAGGACCAATGGCCCCATCTAACGATATGTGAAAAAAATAAATAAAAAATTATCTGTGTAAGCTCTCTCAAGTAAGCTTCTTTCCCAAATTTCAAATTATAAGGATTAGTAAATGTGTAAGATTATCTGATTATGCTTCAATTTCATGGCTTTGAATGCAATTTCTTAGGGTTTTGTTGTTTGCTGTATTAAAAATCTGGGATTGGTAGAAACTTTGATTAATTTGGCTTTGTTGGATCCAAACAATGGACAAGAATGCGAATAATCAAGATGCTTCTGAGCTATTCAAAGAAGTTGCTTATTCCTCCTATAATAGCATTTTGTCTGATCCAGAAAAGAGAAGGCAATATGACAATGCAGGATTTGAGGTGATGATACTTGTTTCTTGTTGCCCTTCATAATAGAGTTTTTCACCAATTGAGTGTATATCTTCATAAGAAGAGAATAACAAGTTTCTCGATGCTTAGTTTCTACCATTGTCAACATATATATATATATATATATATATTCTTGTAGCTGCTTTTGTTTTCATGATATTATGCTGATAGAATGGACATGGAAATTGACTTGTCAAACCTCGGAACTGTAAATACCATGTTTGCGGCGTTATTCAGGTGCAGTTTGTTTACCTCTATTTTTTTCTGGAACTCTTAAGAAAGTATAAGTTTTAAATCCTCCCTATTAACCTTTTATTCTCCTCATAAATGTCAATTTTCAGCAAGCTAGGTGTGCCTATCAAGACTACTGTATGTATCAACTGCAGTTTAACAGGTCTCTAGTCACTTTTCAGGTGATAACTTCTTTAAGACTGCATCCTACACGATTCTTCCTCCCTTTGCAGGTGCCACGTCATCATCATCATCCTCATCCAAAGCTAGCTTTGCTTTCGATGCTTCAGTTGTCCCTGTTGATGCCGAAATTTGTATTGAGCATGAGCTTTATCAAGCATGTAAAACAGAGACGCAATGAAACCTGTGTCCATTGCTGAATTGGAAGATTCTGGTTCAATGGCTTTCTTTGTGATCTTCTTTGTTACCGCTTTCTTTGCCGGCTGTTTCCGACCTTTTCTTGCTTCAGCCTTTGCCTTTCTTTCTTTTTCAGCTTCATCAAGTTTCTGTTGGCAAGAAAAAAACGATGTATCTATGTTGACAAATTTACCAAATTTTCTATGTGAAGCGTTGTGAGAATCCTTACATCAAGTTCCTTCTCAAGAGCCTCAAGGTCTCTATGCCAAAGTGATCTCGGTGTGCTTTTTTCCAACTCTGCAACTGCCTCATTCATTTTATCTCTCTCTGCAAGCAACTCCTGGGATTCCTCGCAACTGATAAATGTAAAATTGTATATTTCCAACAAGTAGTCATATTCTGAACCAGTTACAAACGCAGTAGAGCTTGGATCAGGAGCCATTGAAATTTCTTCAGCTGCATCGTCGATTGCTCCAGCAACTGCAGCTTCGACAGGTGTGGCTTTCTTCGGGAGTGGTGTGAACCGTTTCTCTCTCAACTCCTGAACAAGTTCAGCTTTGTTCCTAGTCATGATCACTATGATTTCTCCACTGAGATATTCTTGAATAAACCTCACTTTGTTATCTAGTTTCAGCACCTCAAGATTTAACTTTTCCAGCCTAATTTTCTGTATAAATCAGACAGTTAGATGATCATTGCTTTAAAATAACTAAAACTGAAAGATTGAATCATAGTTTAATGATTTTCTAACCTTCCTGAGCTCATAGTATTTAAGCCTGAGTTCGAAGAACTCTTCAAGAACTGCAACATGGGATGGAAAATTTTTTAATATATCTTAAAAGAGAAGAGAAGAAAAACACAGGCTGAACATTTTGGATCTCTTCTTACTTTGTTCTGGAGTTGCATATTTCTTGAGCACACCTTTCTTATCCAAGAGATGCATATTGCTTGTAGAGATTGTTGTGGTGAGTTTAAATGTTTTCAGAAAGCCCTCTTTCCGAGCTACCGCCATGTTTTCTTCACTCAATATAAGATCATATTCTAGAGACATTTCGTTACTGCGAATTTTGTGATCCTGCAGAAAGAATAATAATGAGTCATACAAAAAAAATCAGTATCTTGTGATTAAAGCAGGCATTTTACCTGGAGTAAGGGTAATGAAGTCACAAAATTATTATAATCATTAATCCACTTTCTGATTGGTAGCTCCGTGATACGAATACATGTGTCACCAACCTCCTCATATAGACCAGTGACTGTATAGGTACAGCCAACTTCTTTGGACGCAGTTTTCACAATTGTTCCTTTAAAACCTCTGTACCAAGGATCCATAGGCACCACACTTTCACCATTGAGTAGACGTCTAATATTGGCAACAATGTCTCTCGGGTTATAGTTTGGTATCAAAGTACTCCACCCAGTTGCTATTCCTTCACTGCCATTGACAAGAACAGTTGGAATTATGGGCATGTACCTGAAAAGCATTAACATATTATTAAGTTAGCTAGTCTTAGTAAGTAAATAAATATATAAAAACAATGCATAAGATAGGAAAAGAATTACCAAGTTGGCTCTATTATTATCCCATCTCCATTCAAGTAATTAAGGAGGACCTCGTCATCCTTGGGAAACAAGACCCTGGTTATTGGTGAGAGCCTAGTGTAAATGTATCTTGCACTGGCTGCATCTTTCCCACCCTATGACCACAATCATGATGAGTACGAGCACAGATAAACGACAACAGTTACTCTATAATAAGCTATACTTACCGAAAATCGTGTACCAAATTGACCTGCTGGCACAAGTAGGTTGATATTGTTGCTACCAACGTAATCCTGAGCCATGCCGATGATGGTACTAGCAAGACTCTGCTCACAGTGACAGTAGTTTGATAGGTCTAATACATTCCCAATGAATATGGAAACTTGTTTTTTATAAACCAAGTTTATCTTGAATGCACTGAACAATATTTTCCTCTGAACTGGTTTGAACCCATCAACCATTGAGGGAATTGATCTTTTAAGATCCGCAATGTAGAACAAGATAAGTTCTTTGTTCACAAAGTCAAAGTACCTAACTTGGGGTTCCTGCTGGTCAAGATGTGTGCCAGGCTGAATTCAAAGAAAAATGACATCAGAACAAGCAGATATTATAAGCAAAGAACTAATATCTCAAAGATAATTCAGTCTCCATACCTTAAAGTTCAAAATCCAGTCTTTTTTGGCATCACTCTTCACTTTACTAAATGCAAATTCAATTGCTTTCCCATCTTGTTCATCTTTCCAAACAAAAACTTTCATGTGACTATCGATATTTTCAAATAATTTTATGCCCTCTTCAAACGTACTAGTAGCCAAACCCTGGAAAAGACATAAGGACAACTAGTATTCAGAGAACATGAGCACTTTCCAAAAGTGCTCTCTTGATTACAACAGAAAGCAAACCTTGTAGTAAGTGATAGTCCATCCGGTTGCATTATCCAGGCTTGTTTTCCAGGCTTCGTAGTCAGGCATTAAGTAAAATAACTTTTCTCCTTTAGTCATGTGCATAGCCTATTCAGGGCAGTTGTTAACATTTTTTATTTACTATACGATAAATTAACATTATGAAAGTCTACATACATACCTTCACTATGGGTGTAGTAAACTGCACTATGAATGAGCGAATCTTTAGTAACGAGGGCCAAAAATAATGAAACATGTTAATTAAAAGACCTTTAATATGGAAACCATCAGGATCCTGAAATATTTTTGTCAGAGACATCAATTCTTTGCGCTATATATAATAATGAACCATCAGCTAAAGATAGGAAGTAGACTGTAAACTTACTTGGTCAGTCATGATCATCACTTGCCCATATCTCAGTGAATTAACATTCTCATAATTCACATCTTGCTGCAGTCCAAGAATCTTCTTGAGGTTTTGGAATTCCCTATTTTTTTTTATTTTACTTATGCTGGTATCCCTTACATTAAGCAATTTTCCTCGTAAGGGATACACCCCGTAGTAGCCCCTATCCAAGATAGTCAAACCCCCCATCTGACAATGATTGAGTGTAAGACTGTTGAGGTGAACAAAGAGAGGTAGCTGAACAAAGAGAAGCCTACTGACTATAAGAGCAAAAGTACTTACAGCTAGATTTTTAGCTGAATCTCCTTCCGTCAAAATCAACGTACACATATGAGAGTTCTTCCCTCCAGCTTCAGCTGCATCTTCTAACTTCTCAACTAGAACCCTTCTTGTTTTGACTCCATCACTTTTCTTTAGGTCTTTGCTCTGCTTGAAAGTGTCCACTATACCAGATTTCACCACTACAAACAAATATTATAAAACAAATATTATAAACAAATATGAAAGCAAATTGTCCACTATACCAGATTTCGCCACTACAAACAAATATTATAAAGAAAACAGATTAAGCACTCTTCTAAAAACCTGTTACATCACTTATCCAAAAAAAAAAAACAGGTCATAAGCACACCATACCTTTCTTCAGAAGATCTTCTGAAAGTTCACATTTCGACCCAAAACTGCTCTGTCTAAGAGTCAGTGTTTCTTTAGTTTGAGAATCAAAAGCAGGATTGCCAATCAGTGCGTTGACAAATATCCACAGTTGGTTCTTCACATTGTGAGCCTTCACCTTAGCGGTTTTATTCTTTTTGTTCACAATACCCACAATGTAGTCTGTGATCTGACTGGTCACATAATCAACATGTGTACCACCCTTGATTGTGGCTATAGAGTTGACAAAGCTGACCTGGTAGCAAAAAAGAAGAAGCAAACATTGTTAAAAACTTTACTCAATCTTCATGAGAGGAAAGTTACATCAAGTCAAATACATACCTGCTGAAACTGTCCATCACTTAAACTCACACAAACCTCCCATCTGTCATTAACTTTCTCAACCATCCTAAATCACACAAAACTCAAAAAGATCAAAAATCTATTCTCCAAAACACAATTCTAATAGCTGAGTAATAACAATCATATCACAAACCTTGGGAGAGGATCCTTCCTTGATTTGTTGGCAGTATTTAGGTAAAGATCAACATAATCAGTAAATGACTTGACTGGAATCAGTTTATCATTCAGCTCAACCTTCACACTCTTTCCCAAACATCCAGCAATATCAAACACACGCTTACTCATTAGAGCAACCACATCATTCTCTAACTCAGTCATGTTAAACTTCTTCAAATCAGGTCTAAAAGTAACCTTGGTCCAACTCTCACTGTTATCGCACTCGGTTATAGCCGGTGGAGACTTCTTCCCCATATTGTTCTCAAACGCCTAAACATCAGCAGAAAATTTCAGTTCCTATCAATCGAAATCAAATCATAAAATGTGTAAGGAAATCATTCATTCATACCTGCGTGTACTTCTTCATCCTCTTGCCATCTGCAATCTCAATGATGAACTCAGTAGAGAAGATATTAGTAAGCTTAGCACCATAACCATTTCTTCCACCAGTAGTCTTCTTCACATTATCATCGTAATTACTACTTGTCAACAAATGACCAAAAATCATCTCAGGCACATAAACACCTTCCTCCTGATGAATCTCTACAGGAACTCCATCACCACTGTTACAAACGCTAATCAGATTCTGCTCAACATCGATCTCAACTTTCACAGAATCCATCGACGGATCTCTCTGTTTATTATCAGCAGCGTTCACAAGAATCTCATCGAAGATCTTGTAGAGTCCAGGAACGTAGGTTACAGGACGGTTAACCATCTCGTCGTTCTCGTAAACCCACAGAGTTAGGGTATGCTTCTCGATTGATCCGATGTATGTATCGGGACGGAGTAAGATGTGTTCTAGCTGCGATTTATTCTGGTACATCTCTTCAATCGCCTTCCCAGAATCCATCTACGGATCTCTTTGTTTGTTATCAGCAGCGTTCACCAGAATCTTATCGAAGATCTTGTAGAGTCCAGGAACGTAGGTTACAGGACGGTATAGAGTTAGGGTATGCTTCTCGATTAATCCGATGTATGTATCGGGACTGAGTAAGATTGTGTTCTAGCTGCGATTTCTTCTTGAACAGAGCTTACAACGGTGGTATTTTATTTTCTCCCGGGAGAAACTGTGAAAATAGTATTGGGAAATCTGACGGCTGTTATTATATATCCATTATATGTTTGACATTAGGGAACATTATTAGGGAACATTAAATTCATTAACCAATTCATATATTATCCTTTTTATCTCTTTAGTCTCCATATCTATTTGTTAATTGTGGCATTGTCACTAATTGGGTTAGTTCGTGTTACATCTTTTTAAGTGGTTGGAGATTTCAACGGATGGAAACCGATGGGCGTTGATTATTACAAGACATGGTCTTCTTCAAAGACTTTTTACGTTGGAGATTCACTCATCTTTCAATACAACAAGTATTTACAATGTGATGGAAGTGAGTTTCCAAGATTTCGAGGCGTGCAACCCTAGTTCCGCTCTTGCCACATACCAATCCGAGTATGAACCGGTTAACCTTAACCGAACTGGTCACTATTATTTCATATGCGGTGTGCCTAGTCACTGCGAATCTGGTCAGAAGCTTGACGTCCTAGTCCTGCCTGCTTCTATGCGGAAGACTCCTACTACTCAACCAAACAACTCTTCTTCTTCTAATTCTAATCCTAATCCTAAACCTAATCCTAGTCCTATGTCTTTAGAGGATCCTCTTGTGGTTCTTCCAGTAGATGATGCAACACTTCCTTACAATGTGGCCTCAAGCTCTTGTGTGTGGAGTGACTTAACCATGCTCTCCTTCTTTCTTCTACAAACCCTAGGTTTTCTTTGAGGATTTTGTTTAAGTATTCTGTTTTTTTCTTTTAGGATACTTTGAGATTTATAAGTTGGATTTTTTTTATTGCCTTATACGATAATGCTTACTAGTGTTTAATTTTGTTCTTTCTTCACAAATTTCTTTTAGTAAAAGCAAACATATGATTTGCTATAATCTTTTTCAACACATCTTTATTATGCTTTGGTGCAGGATTACAGATATTTCAATTAAACAAGGAAACAAATATAAAATTAGAAATTATTTAAAAAATTTCAACAATTACAAAACATTCAAAAGCTTGAGATTTTAGTCATGTGTGCAATCATAATGTTGTCTCGTCTTGATTTTAGTTCATACACTACTTTTCGTTTTCTAAAATTTGAAGTTGACACCTTATTCTTTCTAACTTTGAAAGTTTCTACAACTCCACTTTAATATCAGTGGAAACATATGCTTACGACCTATGGGGTCGTGAAATAGAGACAAGGCCACCAACAAAACTTTCTTTATAAACGATCAATCCACAATGATAATACAACATCGGGATCGATATATCTTCTTATTGACTCATCATCAATAGAAGAATGCATCTTCTTGCGTATAAGTTACGATTCTATATAATCTGAATGTTTTTCGTAAATAATGAATAACTTTCTTTTCTACGATTGTGACAAGAACTAAAGCAGCTTCAATAAAAATTGAACCGGAGAATCAAGTATGGAAGATAACTTTACTCTTTGCCTCGTTTGCTCAGCGATTTACGCTTGTTAACGTCTAGACATCTTTTCCTCAACCGAATCGTCTTTGGTGTAACCTGATCACATTAACCCAATAACAATAGATGCATAAGAAGCTGCAAACAAAATGTTCCTCATAGATCATATGATTTAACAATGTACCTCGATAAGTTCATCTGAGGCAACATATCCTATAGCTTCCTCAAGTGTCATCTGAATCGAAAACAATTCAAAAGTAGAACCACAATGGTTAAGAAAATTTTAGTGATTAAGAAAGCAGTTTTCTCGTTTCTTTATATGTTGTGAAAAGAGAAAAGGGTACATACAAGGCGAGGTGGAGATAGCTTCACATTTTCGTCTTTCCCAGCAGAGCGAATGTTTGTAAGTTCTTTGGCCCTAACTGGGTTAACCTGTAGTGCAACAACGCAAGTGAGCTCATGGCATTTAGTCAATTCGTTGCGATTTTTCAGTATGAAGAGGAGAGAGTTTAACCAACTTACATCAAGATCCGTATCTCGTGAGTGCTCACCAATAATCATACCATCGTATGACTGTTAAAGACAAAAAATAGAACAAGGCGCAGCCTTAGCATGGATCAATGCAAAAAGACCACATAACATGTTCCAGTCAAGAACAGCTAAACCGAGAAAGAAGCAGAAATTTATTCTTTTCTTTATCATATTTAGAAGGTTCTCACATCCAGTCCCGGAGCCACAAAAAGAATTCCACGAGCTTCCAAACCCATCAGTGCATGAGATGTGATTGTGCCAAATCCCATGGAAACCTGTTCCATCAAGATAAATAAGTTACAGTTAAAACTTAAAGAGTCCACAAAAATCTTTATGAAGGAAATAAATTAAGTGAAAAGCAATTTTTCATCAGCCATAAGAGCAACAAAGCCATAGACGTACCAATACTCCTTTCCTAACATTTCCAAGCGGACCTCGGTGCTTTTCATAAGCTACAAGAACAGGATACATGAACAATTATCAATTGAAGAAGAAATTAATAAAACTTTTGACATCTTAGATGATTCTAGCAATTAGATATTCTCGTGGAAAAAGCAGCTATATGTTTGCATCTATGATAGATCCTCCTGACAAGAAAATTAATGATATCTGAAGCTGAAACAGTTGAGCAGATATATGCAAGATATATTGTCTATATAGATCATTATTCTAGAAAATGATTCAATTGAATTGATGCTTAGGAAAGACGAATACACAGAGAAAAGGAGAGGAAGAAAAAATGAAAGTAGAAAAGTTGCATACTTAGGAAAGCACGATGCATGAATCCAGTTCCACGGGTGTCGCTGCTAAACACACATCTGTACCCAACCAAACCTCTGCAGAGCACGAGTATACTTTGGTTAAATTTCTTCAAAGGAAATAACTGAATGCGAGTACAAATTTTATGTAAGTAGTTGAAGTTAGTATACTAACCTTGAAGGACAAGTTAATGACAGTCTCGTCCTACCATCATTTCCAGGGACAGGACCCATGTCAATAACTTTGGCCCGCCTGTGGGAGAGAGCATCCAACACAATTCCTACGTGCTCTTCATTAATCCGAATAGACTCCTCTTCAATTAGTTCAAGCCATTTACCCCCTCCGGTTTCATATCTGAACCAAATAGTAGAAACGCCCAGCAGAAAGAAAAAGAAAAAAAGACAGTTTTAAGAAATAAAGATATTAACAAAGTGCTTTTCTAGGCTAAGAGGTAAACCTCTGGTAGATTAAACATACACCAACTAATGTAGTACTGTAGACTGTAGAGGTATCAGTACATAAATCAGGTAGGTTCAAAGAGAAGAAATTTTTTTATTGCTAAATGAAATCAACTGCCAAGACCCTCTTTTTCAAGAGATTTAGCACTAGCTTAGATGAAGGGTAACATGATAGCAACAAGTTAACCCTCCCGCACACCCAAAGTATAATAACCTCTACAACTAACTCTGACTATACAACCAATACAGTATGTAATGCAACTTCTGTAAACAAACAAAGAGACTCACATGACTTTAGGTGGTGATACTGAGAGCTCAAAACCTTCCCGTCTCATATTTTCAATCAAGATACCTGTTAAACACGACAGAGATTAATTTACCTGGCATAGAGAAATAGATACAGTTACATGTTTTCTGGGGTGTTTCATATTTTCTATCCATCTTTACAGGTAAAGAAACATTGAGCACAAACTGTAAAAGCACAAACCAAGTTGAAGTTCTCCTCTCCCTTGGACTTCAAATGACTCTGACATGCCTGGAATAACGTTTATGGCAAGATTTGTTTCAGTTTCTGCCATTAACCGGTCCCCAATTTTCCCTCCAGTTAACTGCATACAGATTAGCAATGGCCTATCAAGATGTGCCAGATCGAGTGGTCTACAACCGAACACAAAATATTTCTTCAAATATTGCTTAGTGGGGGGCAAATTTACTCTGAATGCTAGAAGCAAACAGGTGAATTAAGATGAAAAAATGTAGCAACACAATTGTAAATCCGAGGTTGCAAAAGTTTAAAGCATGAGTACAATGACTAGAGCTATGTCTTGTCACTATAATTAAACGTACATGGGTGCCATCCCGACCAGCCAGAGGAGAGTCATTGACACCAAACGTCATAGAAATTGTTGGTGGATCCAGCTCAACAGTAGGGAGTGCAGTTGTGACCTGAAAGACAAAACAAATGAGGTATTTATTCAAGCCTCTTAAATTTCAAATAGGGATCAACAGAATTTGAGAAGTTATGTTAAATGAAGAAATCACTTGTATATTTTCTAAGAATTAAATAGGGAAGTGGTCCATTCGGATATTACCTCTGCACTAGCCACCGTGTGACCTATTGATGGAGCTGTCAAACCAGCCATACAGATTATATCACCAGCCCCAGCAGCGTCAATTGAAACTATGGTTGTGCCTTTCTTTTTCATTAGCTTCACAACCTATGAGAAAGATGTTTGTATCTGCTCAGATGAGACATCACAGTTTGCAAACACAGCTGACCAAGTACAAAGCAATATGCAGACGAACCTTTGCTTCTTCTATTTTCTCAGAGCCGGAATCAGTTTTGCGTAGTCCATTGACTCTGTCACCAACTCGGACAACTCCAGAAGATACTCTTCCAGTTAATATTCGTCCGAGATAGAAGTCCTTCTCCATCATTGAAACCTGGAAGTCATAAGTGATAACTCTAGTAAAATTTCATTGCCAAGGGATTAAGCAGTTCAGACATTTTTTACCCTCAAAATAATAGTTATGTTATGTACATATGAATTTCTTCTAAAATCGGCACATTATCTACATAACAAGAATATACTCAACCTAGGAAAGCTGAAGGTCATAAACTGAATATTATCTCATTAAGTATTCAATTAATGTCTTCCTTTCCCAAGGGAATTACTTTGACCAGATCACTTCTAGCTTTCTTGAGATTTACTGACGGATATAGTTGCATATAAACTCACACAAAAAGTCAACTAAAGTCTACTTACTTAACAGATACTCAAAGTTAAACAGGTGTTTATCTGAAGGTCTAGTGTGTAATGCCATACAGAAATCATGAGAGCTGTGTTAGTCTATCTCGACTTAAGTTAAGGAACAACACTCAAAGATCAACTACTTGATATAGGACTGCATGCACAATATTGGCCAAGGAAATTCAGAATTTCATTAGCCAGAGTTTATATACCAGCATTAGAAATGGCTCATCAAGGTTTGATTTTGGTGGCTGAACATGTCTTACTACGGCATCAAGCAACTGTGACATATTCCTTTCATCTACAGGAGGTTCTTTGGTAAAGGTAGAAGATGCCCACCCTTCTTTTGCAGAGGCATAAAGCACCGGAAACTCTAGTTGTTCCTCTAAATAGTGGAGAAAGCAGAAAATGTCGATTTAGTAATGATATGTAAATTAATTAGAATACATATATTACACTTTGCTAAATTAATTACCTGTAGCACCAAGATTTGCAAAAAGATCAAACACTAAACTCTCCACTTCATCACACCTCTCTTCTGTGACTGGCAACGGAAAAAGGCAGAGGAAGCATTTTAAATAAAAGAATAAAAAAAACAAGATAATGGAGACAAACAAGTACTAAGAAAGGGAGTGAATGCAATATATACCTGAAGGTCGATCTACCTTGTTTAAGAGTAGAATAGGTCGTAGCCCATACTTTAAGGCCTTGGCCAGAACAAACTTAGTCTGTGCAAGAGGGCCTTCTCCAGCATCAACAACTAATATAGCTCCTTCAACCATACCAACAACTCGTTCAACCTAAATTCAAAATGCAAAAACAGTCACAAAAATATCACCTATGTTCTACTGTAAGGAATTTCCTAATGCTGACCTAACAATTCACACTTAATTTTCAAGATAAAAAGTTAGTAAGAAATTGTCATGAGACCATAAGTAGGTATTGAAAATTTCTATTTATTAGTCTCATCATGTCCACTTAGCACAAATAAGTGAGATCATACATATATGCCAGCCAGTAACTTAATTCCAGTGACATAGAAAGAAAGCCTTAATTTCCCAAAAAAAAACATGTTTCTACTCGAAAACACCGCAGCTCGTGGAATATATACATATGCAAGTCTACTGAAATTGAGTATGAGAATCAATAATATGCTAAAAGTAACCAAATTTATGAGGGATCAGACTCATACTTCACCACCAAAATCTGCGTGACCAGGTGTGTCTACCATGTTAAGTTCGTTGTCCTTCCAAAATACAGATGTCACCTGTCGAAAATTTTCACATAAAACTTCAATCTTTATATCATCAATACAAAATGACTCAAAGTCATCACAGCCAAAAGAACAGAACGAACAAAATTATCACTATCTATATACAGAACAACTTTCAAAGTGTAAAGTAACAATTAACTCTAATTTCAATCCAAACAGACTCATATCTGAAGAAATGTGATACCTTTGAAGAAATAGTGATCCCTCGCTCACGCTCAAGGTTAATAGAATCCATAGCACGCTCATGGGGAATATCAGCACCACACTGACGGAGAAGCCGGTCCATGAGCGTTGTCTTCCCATGATCGACATGAGCTATAACAGCCACGTTCCGGAGTCGATTAGGATCGAGGGAGCTATTAGGAGCTCCAGCGACAGCTGTAGAAGCGGTGGCAGCGGAGAAGGCGCGAAAGGACGAAAGCGAGTATCCGAATTTGGAAGGTGATGATTGAAGAGAAGAGAAGGATCTTCGAGTAGTGTTTGACCAAAGAGATCGAAGCAGAGGCCCCGCCATCTCCTTCACGAAGTAATGTGTGATAGGGTTTTACGAACAAGATCTAAAATCTTTGACGAAGATGACCAAATGGTTTTTGGTCCAAACTGTTATTGCAAAGTAAGGATACTAACTCCTTAAACATTTCATAATACCCCTATATTTTCATTTTTGTGATACTACTCCCATCCGATAATGTAACCTGGCCTTTTCTATAGAAATGACCTCAGATAAATCCTTTCTCTTATAATCTCTATGGCTTTATGGGAGAGAGACAATAAGATATAAAGATCCATTCAATTTCGCTTTGTTTATTTTCAAAGCAAACTAAGTTTATCAAATTTGATTCTAATATCTAATATATTTTAGAGTTTTGTTATCATTTTTTTTTATCATGTGATACGGTGCATGTATCACCGTTGAGGATGGCCTTAGGGCCAACGGGGTGTAAAATCACATAGTATTAGTTTATTATAATAATACAGTCTCTTGGGGTTATATATGAGGTCATCTATATATAATTTTTTGATTTGGAATGATTGGATCCAACTAAATTCAAATAACTTAAGTTTAAAGGTGTGAGTATATTAAACCGTTGATTAATATAGTATTCATATTTGATCAATTGAACTAGTTAGTGTTGGATAAAATTTTGTAAATTAGTTGTACTTTTATTATTGTTATTCTATATAGTACTTTGCTCCCCATACATCATTACAGTTGTTACATAATAAACAACGAAGTGTTATGTTTTATTAAATAAACATAAAGTTTACCGTTGACCATTGTTTAAAGTGCTAAACGATGAGAAAAATCAAAAGATGAGGCTTGGCTTCTCCGGTTAAGTCCTACCGAACTTCTATTCTTCTCAACAACTGCTTATTCTCTCTATAAACTTCTATTAAAACTTTCAATTTATTTGCTTCATACGAATTTTTCTCCTCCGCCGTAACCCTAACCGCCATCAACCACCGCGCTTTCTTGTTCTACACTCTTCTTCACATGCATCCTTCCTGTTGTGTCTCTACTCTCTCCGATCACTCCCTTCCACGCCGTTGCCGGAGCAACCACCTCTCTCTATGTACGCCACGTCATCCCAACCGGTTATTACTCGATCTGCCTCACAACGATATAACCATCTCGCCGGTCAATCCAATAACCACCATCATCTCCTCCATAGTCTCTCGTTCAACCACCAAAACGACGTCGTCTTTGACCAGCGAGTACTAGCCTTGCCGCCAGCGGCGAGGGAACCTCCGGTGGATGTTAAGATTAACGATATCGCCGGGAATGAGATTGCTGGGATATTATACAAATGGGTGAACTATGGAAAAGGATGGAGACCAAGATGGTTCGTTTTGCAAGATGGAGTGGTTTCGTATTATAAAATACATGGACCTGATAAGATTGTTGTTATTCGTGAGACTGAGAAAGGATCTAGAGTCATCGGAGATGAGTCCATGCGTATGATCTCTAGGAATAACCGTCACGCCGGTACTAGCGTCAACCACCAGCTCCGCCGTAAGCCATTTGGTGAAGTCCATCTCAAGGTTTGATTAAAACCATTTATTATCTCGATTTGTTTTGTCAATGATATTTTTTTTTTTAATTTTGTTGGAATGTATATTCTATGCTTAATTTCTACCAAATTGCCTCACTATTTTCTCAACAAAAAACGTGAAAAGGTAAAAAAGGTAAAAACTTGATGGATAAAATAGCAGAATTCTTTTTTTTTCTTTCAAAAACGTTAACGTTAAAACTTAAAAACTAAATTAATATTTAAAAAGGTAAGAAAAATAGTGGAATCACTTTTTCAAGTTTTATGTGAAAGAGTAAGTATCATCACGAATTTTTCTTTTAGCATTTTGTGATTATTTTAAAGAGTAGTATACCATTCATGACTTTTTCTACCCAATTGCTTCACTAGTTTCTCAACAAAACTCCGTTACTCTACTAAAAGTTTGGACCTAAACTCTAATCTCTGTGTGTTCGGAGTTAGCTTTTAGTCTATTTTTGCTATTCAATCATTAGACTATTTTGCTGTTGCACTGTTTAGTTGACATATATACCTTAAATGCAGTTTTGATGATTGAGTGGTATAATAAATAGTAGCACTCAATATTCAGTTTGATGATTTATCAACTCGGTATAGGTTTCATCAATTCGGGAGAGTCGATCAGATGATAAGAGATTTTCAATATTCACTGGCACGAAGAGGCTCCACCTACGAGCAGAGACGAGAGAAGACAGAGCAGCTTGGATGGAGGCTTTGCAAGCTGTCAAAGACCTGTTTCCAAGAATGTCAAACTCCGAGTTGATGGCACCAACTAACAACTTAGGCATCTCGATGGAGAAGCTTAGGCTACGATTGGTTGAGGAAGGAGTGAGTGAATCAGCCATTCAAGACTGCGAGCAAATCACGAGGTCTGAGTTCTCAGCACTTCAGAGCCAGCTTTTGCTTCTTAAACAGAAGCAATGGCTTCTCATTGATACACTCAGACAACTAGAGGTATTTAAAAGAACCTTCCAATATGTTCATAGTTTTATTGGGGAATAAATTAATGTTTAAGAAACTGAAAATCTATGTTATTGTCTAGACAGAAAAAGTAGACTTGGAGAATACGGTTGTAGATGAGAGTCAACGACAAGGTGACAATGAAGACTCAGGTGACTTAAGACACAAGAACCTTTTCTTTACTCCCAACATTTTTCTATCTTATTTAGAGCTGTTGTTTACTTGATTCCTCTTATCTCAGAAGGAACTATAAGTGAATCTGACGATGATAATGAACAATTTGATGAGGCTGAGGAGGAGATTGATACATGTGACTCTCTTTCTTCAAGTTCTTTCAAAAGTATTGGTTCTGCTTTTCGTACATCATCATTCTCTTCAGATGATGATGGGCTTAATAATGGCTTTGAGTCAGAAGATGATCTTGATCCTTCCATCAAGTCTGTTGGATTTAACTATCCTCATGTCAAACGACGCAAGAAATTACCTGATCCGGTTGAAAAAGAGAAAAGTGTGAGTCTCTGGTCAATGATCAAAAACAACATTGGCAAAGATCTCACTAAAGTTTGTCTTCCTGTTTACTTCAATGAGCCACTATCTTCTCTACAGAAATGTTTTGAGGATTTGGAGTATTCATATCTTCTTGATCAAGCATCTGAATGGGGTAAAAGGGTAATAAGAATCTGCCAACGACCGATGATATTTAGCTTCTTTTATAATAATATATAGTCCTTTGATTTTTCCTAACAAATTAAATGATTTTTTTTCAGGGTAATAACCTCATGAGGATTCTGAATGTAGCTGCCTTTGCTGTATCTGGTTATGCATCAACTGAAGGAAGAATTTGTAAACCTTTTAATCCAATGTTAGGGGAAACATACGAAGCTGACTATCCAGAGAAAGGCCTTCGATTTTTCTCCGAAAAGGTTTTTTTTTTTTTTTTATATGGGCACTTATAAGCTTCACCCATTAATTTTGGTGAAGCGAATAATATACATAACATTCTCTATTCGATTTTTTTGTTAGGTGAGTCATCATCCTATGATTGTGGCATGCCATTGTGATGGCACAGGATGGAAATTTTGGGGAGATAGTAATTTGAAAAGCAAATTTTGGGGTAGATCAATTCAGCTTGATCCTATTGGTTTGTTGACTTTGCAATTTGATGATGGTGAAATTTTGCAGTGGAGTAAGGTATGGCACTTCAAAAATTAGAAGAAAAAAAAACATTTATGCATGTTATGATGCTTATCCACCTCTATTCAAAATATAGGTGACTACATCAATATACAATCTCATACTTGGTAAATTGTATTGTGATCACTATGGAACAATGCAAATTGAAGGCAACGGTGAATACTCATGTAAACTTAAATTCAAGGAACAATCGATAATCGATAGAAATCCTCATCAAGTTCAAGGTATAGTAGAAGACAAAAATGGCAAAACAGTGGCTAAGTTGTTTGGAAAATGGGATGAGAGTATGCACTATGTGATGGTCAATCAAGGAAAGGTGAATGAATCTCATCTTCTATGGAAACGAAACAAAGCTCCTGAAACCCCGACAAAGTATAACCCTAACACGGTTTGGGATCACATTGAATGAGCTAACTCCTGGTTTAAAGGAGAAGTTGCCACCAACAGATTCAAGACTTAGACCGGACCAGAGGTATTTGGAGAAGGGAGAGTTTGAGATGGGAAACTGGAGAAGTTGAGGTTGGAACAGAGACAAAGACAAGCGAGAGAAATGCAAGAGAGAGGTTGGAAACCAAAGTGGTTTAGAAAAGAGAAAGGAAGTGAGACTTATAGATACATTGGAGGTTATTGGGAAGCTCGAGATTCTGGTCGTTGGGATGATTGTCCTGACATCTTTGGTCAAGTTCACCAATCTATTAAATAAACCAGATTACAGTACTCCATAATCTTTATCACTAAATATTTTCATTTATGTTTGTTTGTTGTTGTTCTTGTTGTTTTTTTTTTTGTGTTTTTTCATGGGTTCACATGCCATTTTTTACTCTAACAAAGAGTTTGTAGTGAAAATAATGAATTTCTCCTTGTAGTTTTCTTGAGGTCCCTAAAAAGGAAAAAAAATTGTTAGGAGTCTAAAGAAAGGAAAATGCAAATGAGGAAAAAAGTTGTGCTTGGATAATTCATAGAGTATAACAGCCGAATTGTGGAGGATTTAGTCAATTGTGTTGCGTGTTCACTGTTCAGATAATATGCTATTTCACGTTTTTCTTAACAATATAGTGTTCCATAAAATGCATCACATATTGACCATGACAACTTTTGGCTAGTGATTTGTATTAGCACAATTTTATTAATTTTGACTTTACCTACCGAATAAACCCTTATTCATATGGTTAACTTAGATATTGTAGATGGACTAGTAAACAATAAAATTGAATCCAAGGAAATTGCTTCATTTTGCATGACTCATGAGTATACATATTTATAGCTTAAAATTTAATATTATCTAATTCATGAGTATATACATATTTATTGCTTAATTTAAATATTGTTATTTAATAAACCCTTATTCATATGGGTTACTTAGATATAGATCTAATGATGATGGCAGTTGATCAGACAGTTCTAGATAAAAAAAATACTTCAAAATTGCTAATTATCAATATCGACATTATTTTTTAGAAAACATCATCAGATCACTATGATGGAAAATATTCTCAAATATTTCTTTATGTGCCTAATTCAAGAAAATCACAATGTACTTGATAAAAAACATATATATATATATATATATATATATATATATCATTTTTATGTGAAAATAAAATTAGAGTTTGCAAAAAATATATATATATATATATATATATATATCATTACAGTATTTCCAATCCATCTTGCATAAAAAGATATGTTTGACACATAACATATGTCAAAATCCAATCACTTATTAATGCAAGTAACAATCCAGTAAACTCGTCTAACTCTGTAGAATAAGATTTAGTTTAAAAGAAGTTTGTAGAAAAACACTTATATTATATTTTATCCTCCCTGTTTCTACCACAAAATTCTAACACTGTTACTTTGGTTGCTTAAAACATATAACTATATAAAATTGTGCCTTGACATTATTTGCATATTTTCTTTGAATAGATAAGATAGGTTTCATCTGTTGTGGCATGGAAAACATGAGTCATGCAAAATGAAGTAAGTTCTTGGATTCAACTTTATTGTTCAAACAAGTACCAAATCTGGTGGTCCATTAACAGTTTCTACATGCATTCATGTTTCGTGATTCCACAATTAACATTCACATGATTGCTCTCTCTCTATATAAACATCCATCACCCTTACACTCTTTCTTGTTCCTATGCAAAAACAGAGTAATAAACCCAAAGAAATAAATAAATAATGGAAGCTAGAGTAATTTCTTGCACTACTTTTGGAGACGACAAGGTCGTGAAGATTGCAGTTCCGAATCATCAAGCACTTGCCAAATACAAATCCGGAGAAAACGAAACGACTGTTGTTGTTTCCGATGATACTTGCCCGGAGAAAGATGTCAAAGAGATTAAGAAGTGTTGTGAGAAGCTCGGTTACGTTTACGAAGGAAGGCTTAACGAAGAATACACTCAAGGACCCGGTTTGGTCTGAATATTTCGAAAACTTTCTATGTTTTACTCTTTTCAGCGATTGCTTTCTATGTTCTTATAAGTTACATCTTCGTACTTTGCTGCTATGAATAAATTTATGAGTTAGTTTTTATCACATTATTAAACATTTCTTACAACATTGACTTTGACCTTATTAATCACTGGCCTTTGTGTCCGGAGATGATGATTCGGTTGTTTGAGTAGTAATGGAGATAGCTTCTTCTATAGCTTGAAAGAACGTAGCAATTTTGTAAGTAAAGAACCCAACCAACATTGGGATCAACTCCAGATGCATGAATCCATACTCAGGAACAAGTATTCTGCAAAAATATATGAAGTCATAAGTAAATATAATTTGATGTAACCAAAGTTGATTTTGATGAAAAGATATAACAATGCACAAGAGACAGACGCTTACCCGTTCCATCTATTGAATATCATACCCAACACTACGGGGACTAGTAGCATGCTGGTTAGCTGCACCTCTATCAAATCAATTCAGTGAAACCAAAGGAAAAAAGAGACAAGTTAGTGAGTGAGTGATCCATCTCGATATAGATAACCAATAGGAATTTGAACAGAAACATATAGTACTTGACAACTCCTCTCGCTCCATCTGCCATGGCATCTACAGTGTTACCAAGCATCCTCATATATGCTAATGAACCCATCAAGCCAGCACCAAAACTGTAAGAGAATTTTCAACAATTATTTTTTTAAAATTCAATCAGATGATTTGAAGTTCATGAGAGAGGTTTTGATGAGACAAACCTAAGTGCTATCTCTGGAGTGTATGAGATATAAGCTGAGACTAACCCTACACCGCCTATACCGAGCGTGAGAACCTGTATCTGATTTTTCAGCTGCAGAAAACAGTCAAAGTCAAGAGAGTAGGAACTGAATGCCTCAAAAGTAACAGAGTAGCGGATGAAGGTAAAGAGTAATGCATATACAAGATACCTTTCACGATATCACAAACCGTAAAACCGATTAACCATATATGATACTAGTCATAACCTGAAAAGATTAGCTAATAAAAGGAGTTACCTTGAAATATTGTTCCCTGTCTTTAGCAGCCAATACTTCTGGGTCACCACGCGGACGCCTCAGTTGCCTAAGCATCACTTCTTGCAGCACAAACACACAAAATGAAAGAAATGAATCAAGAACCAAATATGGTCTATATTCTTTCAATTCTGATCAACATTTCCAATGAAACATTATATTTCAATTGGTATGGAACTAATCAATCAATGACGTGAACAAATGATACTTACACTGCCATCAGTTGCAGCCTTAGCTGCTCTATCCCATTTCTCTTGCTCGCGACGCGTTGGTGCCAGCTTCCATTTAGGAGAAACATTAGCTTTACTCTGATCATATTGACCAAAAAAAGAGTAAACTTCAGAGACATAAACATATAGCAATAATGTGACTTTGTCATATAAGCAAATAACGATAATCTCACCATCTGTTTTTTAGCTTCGGATTTGGAGGTGTCAAGACGACTTTTTAAGATAGGTTTGGAAGATGATGCAAGCTCTTTGCTTAAATCAACATCCATACTGGTTTTTTTTTTTTCACAGATAACAAACAAACAAAGCAACCATTTTTAATCAAAATGCAAGAAATTAAAGTACTGATTTTTATCAAAGTGTAAAGAAGAGAACCTGTCAAGATTCATAACTCTGCTAAAGCTCAGAAACCCAGATGACTCTTCCTGTTACATCACAAGTTAATAAAACACACAAATTTTAGTCTCTGATTCACATTGTATCAAAGTTGAGACTCAAATTGAGCAATTTGGGGAAAAAGATTGAACCTTTGAAGGAGATGGGTCGAGAGCAGAATCATAGGGGGAATCGAATAATTTCTTCATTTGATCCATAAAATCTCTGTTCCAGATTAAGTCTTTGGAAGTAATGGGATCTTATTTTTCTCCTCCCCAGTACTTTCTTAGCTTCGTGGTAGTCGGAGGACCACCGTACTCTCCAGGAGCAATGCCGGTGGACCATTTCTCAGGTTTCTTACTGGGTAGAATGATTTTGGTTGGTAGTCGAGAATTAGGTGATTGATCCTGAGGAATCGGCGGTGTAGTTGATGTTGCTGAGATATAGCTAAGAATCGCCATGGATGAGTTTCTTGTGGAGGTTATGACGCTTCAGCTGATGATGACGAAAGAAGAAATGTAGATTTTTAATTTTACGAGTTTTCAAAGTTATGCGTTTTAACTTTTAACCAAAAACAAATCATTCAATTGTGATAATTTGAAGATATTTTTTATGATTTGTGATAATTTACAGGGAGACTTACACCTATATTTATTAAGAACTTTGAAAACTATACATAATTTTACATAGTTTGAAAAATACTCTTTATACAATAAACAAAAGATCAAATTACCCTTATTTATTATATATTTAATTACAAAATGAAAATTTTAATTTTAAATAATTCAATTAACATTTAATTTATTTTAAATTAAATAAATAAAAATTATAATTAATTTAATTTTGTTTAAAAATTAATTTTTTTGTTATGAAAATTAACATCTAAAAAAAGGAATCATAGTTGAATTTTGTATTTTTTTCTTGTATATTTATTTATTCATCGTGAAACTTATATCATTTTATGTTAACTTATTAATAAGTTGATTTATTGAATTATCGACTTATGTTTTATTTCTATCGACTTAAGTTTTTTCATCATCGACTTATTTTATAACAATTGACTTACATAATTGACTTATTTATACTGCTAACTTATTTTGTTTTTAGTCGATTTAAGTTTTTTTCTCTTAGAATTATTTATTCTTGATAGATTTGTATAATTTTATGTTGACTAATTAATAAAACTGATTTATTGAACTATCGATTTATTTTTTAATTTCTGACGACTTATTTTTTTCACCATCGACTTATTTTATAACAGTAGAGTTATAAATTGATTGATTTTTTGGTCAAAATTCAAGTATGATTCCTTTTTTTAATTGTGAATTTAAATTTAATATAGCTCATGCATTAATTGTGAATTATTTGTGTGTTTTATTCAATCTATTTTTTTTGTGTGGAATTTCCACAACACCAACTGGTAACCAAGTAAAAGATTCCACCATATTCCTCAACATTTCCACAATTCTTCCGATACCATTTAGAGACTAAAACTACATTCAAAACTAAGAGTAATTTATTTAATCATGACAAAAATTCTAAATTGTAGTTTTATTGAAATAAGTAGGGTAAAGAGTCAATTTTGATCCGTACAATTTCAAACGTGTATTTATCTATCTGTACAATGAGACAATGATAAAATAGACCCAAACACACCGAAAATTCAAATTTCATTGCCAAAAAAGAATTCTCCGTTAACGGCTGTTAATTAGCCGTCACGGTTGCTGAGTCATTCGCCACATAGATGATGAGTTGGCATTAAAACGACGTCGTTTTAGTGGAAAAATCCTCTTCTCCGGGAGCCGGTACTTGCATCCTCAGCGACAAGACCAAGATTCAATGATGGCGAATCGGGATCTTCTGTCCTTAAAGATTGGGTCATTTTCCTTGACCGGGAGCTTTTGACTCCCTTAGCCGTAAAACGTGAAGTGTCAAAAGAGAATTAGATGATTTGGAAAAATGTTTCTACCGATTTGTTGTTTGATTAGGTCTTCTCTTCTCATAAAGAGTTGGGTATAAGATGGTTGTGACACGTGGCTATGTATGTGTGTTACAACGTTTGTCAAAAAAAAAATTAGGGTTAATTTTATAACTGTTGTAATACTTGGGAATGGGCTTATAGCAAGCCATCTATAATTGCCCTTAATGGACTTTATCAATTAGATGTCGTCGAGAAAAAAAGGAAAAATAAAACAATAAATATCGTCATACAATATCTTATTGACTTCTCCAGGGAACCCTTGTTTGCGATCTTCTTCTTCCCCAATCGAATCGAATCCTTGTTATTTGGTGAGCATTTAGATCCTCGTTTTTGGTTTTTTTTTTGTTCATCGCTTCTTTCCCAGGTTTCAATTCCATCTAATTCGTTCTTCAATTCCTCTGCCCAAGATAATTTTTCTAGGTCAATTGTGATTGAAATAAGTAAAGGCGAAGATCTGATCGGAGACAATTGTAAAGATGAAAGTGCTTGGTTCGTCAGCTCCGGCGATTCGAAGAGACCCGTACGAGATACTCTCTGACACACATCTTGATCCAAAAAATAGGTACAGTAATGGGTCCTCCATGGCGAATCTTCGAAGATCAATTCCCTCAATGGTTGATGGGTTCAAACCGGCTCAGAGAAAGATACTGTTCTGTGCATTCAAGAAAAACTTGGTTGAGGTAACAAATGTTTCCCAAGTCATTGGTTATGTATCATCCCAATCAGATTGCTATGACGATTGGAAGAGTCTTGCTAGTACCATCGTCGGCATGGCTCAGGATTACGTTGGCAGCAACAATATCAACCTGCTTGTGCCACAAGGTCAATTTGGTACACGATTTTCGGTAAGTATAAGCTTATTATAGTATAGAGTAACTGTTATCGTTTATCTGTGCTCGTACTCATCATCATGATTGTGGTCACAGCGTTGGAAAGATGCAGCCAGTGCAAAATACCTTTACACTAGGCTCTCACCAATAACCAGGGTCTTGTTTCCCAAGGATGACGATGTCCTCCTTAATTACTTGAATGATGAAGATGGGCAAACAATAGAGCCAACTTGGTAATTCTTTTCCTATCTTATGCATTGTTTTTTATATATTTATTTACTTACTAAGACTAGCTAACTTAATAATATGTTAATGCTTTTCAGGTACATGCCCATAATTCCAACTGTTCTTGTCAATGGCTGTGAAGCAATAGGAAGAACTGGGTGTACTACTTTCATACCAAACTATAACCCAAGAGAGATTGTTGCCAATATTAGACGTCTACTCAATGGTGAAAGTGTGGTTCCTATGGATCCTTGGTACAGAGGTTTTAAAGGAACAATTGTGAAAACTGCGTCCAAAGAAGTTGGTTGTACTTACACAGTCACTGGTCTATATGAGGAGGTTGGTGACACATGTATTCGTATCACGGAGCTACCAATCAGAAAGTGGATTGATGATTATAATTATTTCGTGACTTCATTACCCTTACTCCAGGTAAAATTAAAATGCCTGCTTTAATCACAAGGTACTGTGATTTTTTTTTTGTATGACCCATTATTATTCTTTCTGCAGGATCACAAATTTCGCATTCACGATATGTCGTCTGTAGAATTTGATCTTATATTGAGTGAAGAAAACATGGCGGTGGCTCGGAAAGAGGGCTTTCTGAAAACATTTAAACTCACCACAACAATCTCTACAAGCAATATGCATCTCTTTGACAAGGAAGGTGTGCTCAAGAAATATGCTACACCACAAGAAAGTAAGAAAATTATTCAAATATTTCAGTCTGTGTTTTTCTTCTCTTCTCTTTTAAGATATATTAATTTTTTTTCCATCCCATGTTGCAGTTCTTGAAGAGTTCTTCAAACTCAGGCTTGAATACTATGAGCTCAGGAAGGTTAGAAAATCATTAAACTATGATTCAATCTTTCAGTTTTAGTTATTATAAAGCAATGATCTAACTGTCTGATTTATACAGAAAATTAGGCTGCAAAATCTGGAACTTGAGCTGCTGAAACTAGATAACAAAGTGAGGTTTATTCAAGAATTTCTCAGTGGAAATCACATAGTTCAGGGGTTTAGAGAGAAAGGGTTCACACCACTCCCGAAGAAAGCCACGCCTGTCGAAGCTGCAGTTGCTGGAGCAATCGACGATGCAGCTGAAGAAAGTTCAATGGCTCCTGAACCAAGCTCTACTGCGTTTGTACCTGGCTCAGAATATGACTACTTGTCGGAAATGCCCTGTAAATTCTTGACTTACGAGAAATCCCAGGAGTTGCTTGCAGACATGTGGCTATGTATGTGTGTTACAATGTTTGTCATGGTGAACAGTACCACCGCACTTAACAGAAAACGTTAGTCATTAATGGATATGGGGATATAACCCGAATTTAAAGTTTTGTGGGGATACAACCCGTTTAAGTTTCGTGTGGTCACACCCTTAATTAAACGTTTGTGGGGATACAACCCATCGACCCCAAAAAATTAGGCTTAATTTTATAACTGTTGTAATACTTGCGAATGGGATTCTAGCAAGCCATCTGTAATTGCCTTTAATTGGCTTTATCAATCAAAAAAAAAATTAGATGTCGTCGAAAAAGGAAAAATAAAACAATAATCATCGCTACGTCATACAATATCTTAATGACTTCTCCAGGGAATCCTTGTTTACGATCTTCTTCCCCAATCGAATCCTTGTTATTTGGTGAGCATTTAGATCCTCGTTTTTGGTTTTCTTGTTCTTTTCTTTTTATTTTCTAAATCATACCTTTGTGATTCTAAATGATCGATTGGGTGGAATCTTTGATTCAATTGATCATGTTAAATGAAGGCATGTATCTTTGTGTTTGCTTCTTCTACGGTGGTTTAGTTTCGGTGATTGAAGACTGCGTCGGAAAAATCCTCTTCTCGGGAGCCGGTACTTGCATCCTCAGTGACAAGACCAAGATTCGATGATGGCGGACATTGACATTAGGGGGCAGTTGCCCGGGTAAATTTTCAAAATTCAATGTAAATTCTTTATATTTTTACTATTTGCCCCCTAAAATTTTTAAAAATAGTTTAATTTTGTAAAGATTTATAATAATGCCCGGGTAAAATATATCTCTAGATCCGCCTGTTCCTCGGGGGGGAGCTTTTGACTCCTTAGGCGTAAACGTGAAGTGTCAAAAAGAGATTTAGATGATTTGGAAAAATGTTTCTACCGATTTGTTGTTTGATTGGGTCTTCTTTTCGAGAAAGAGTTGGGTATAAGAAGAAGATGGTTGTTCGAGTGAAGCCCGGCGAAGTTGAGGCGGTGGTAGATCTGTTGACATCGACCGTTCATATCCATGTGACACGTGGCTATGTATGTGTTTACAAATTTTGTCATGGTGAACAGTACCGCCACTATGACGTTAGTCATGAATATGGGGATATAACCCGAATTTAAAGTTTTGTGGGGATACAACCCGTTTAAGTTTAAGTGGTGTGGTTACACCCCGAGGTTAAAATTTCGTGTGGTCACACCCTTAATTAAATGTTTGTGGGGATACTAACCCATCGACCCCAAAAAATTAGGCTTAATTTTATAATTGTTGTAATACTTGAGAATGGGCTTCTAGCAAGCCATCTGTAATTGCCCTTAATGGGCTTTATCAATAAAAAAAAAATTAGATGTCGTCGAAAAATGAAAAATAAAACAATAAATATCGCCACATCATACGATATCTTAATGACTTCTCCAGGGAACCGTTGTTTGCGATCTTCTTCCCCAATCAAATCCTTGTTATTTGGTGAGCATTTAGATACTCGTTTTTGGTTTTCTTGTTCTTTTCTTTTTATTTTCTAAATCATACCTTTGTGATTCTAAATGATCGATTGGGTGGAATCTTTGATTCAATTGATCATGTTGTATGAAGACATGTATCTTTGTGTTTGCTTCTTTTACGGTGGTTTAGTTTCGGTGATTGAAGACTGCGTCGGAAAAATCCTTTTCTCTGGGAGCCGGTACTTGCATCCTCAACGACAAGACCAAGATTCGATGATGGCGGACGCACGCTGACATTAGGGGGCACTTGCATCCTCAAGCTGCAAGACCAAGACCAAGATCGTACTTTTATTTTTAAAAATAGTTTAATTTTGTAAAGATTTATAATAATGCTCTGGTAAAATATATATCTAGATCCGCCCATGTTCCTTGACAGGAGCTTTTGACTCCCTTAGCCGTAAAACGTGAAGTGTCAAAGAGAATTAAATGATTTGGAAAAATGTTTCTACCGATTTGTTGTTTGATTGGGTCTTCTCTTTTCAAAAAGAGTTGGGTATAAGAAGAAGATGGTTGTTCAGGTAAGCCCGACGGCGAAGTTGAGGCGGTGGTAGATCTGTTGACATCGACCGTTCATATCCATGTGACACGTGGCTATATATGTGTGACAACGTTTGTCAAAAAATTAGGCTTAATTTTATAACTGTTGTAATATTTGGGAATGGGCTTCTAGCAAGCATTTGTAATTGTCCTTAATGGGCTTTATCAATCAAAATGTTACCGACAAAAAAAAAATTATATGTCGTCGAAAAAGGAAAAATAAAACAATTAATATCTTATTGACTTCTCCAGGGAACCCTCCCTTGTTTGCGATCTTCTTCTTCCCCAATCGAATCGAATCGTTGTTATTTGGTGAGCATTTAGATCCTCGTTGTTGTTTTTTTTTTTTGTTCATCGCTTCTTTCCCAGGTTTCAATTCCATCTAATTCGTTCTTCAATTCCTCTGCTCAAGATAACTTAAATCGTGTTTTTCTAGGTCAATTTTGATTGAAATAAGTAAAGGCGAAGATCTGATCGGAGACAATTGTAAAGATGAGTGCGAGGAAAGTGGAAGGTTCGTCAGCTCCGGCGATTCGAAGAGACCCGTACAGGGTACTCTCTGGCACACATCTTGACCAGAAGGATCCAAAAATTACGTACAGTAATGGGTCCTCCATGGCGGATCTTCGAAGATCAATTCCCTCAATGGTTGATGGTTTCAAACCGGCTCAGAGAAAGATACTGTTCTGTGCATTCAAGAAAAACTTGGTTGAGCCAACAAATGTTTCCGATTTCATTGGTTATGTATCAGCCCAATCAGATTACTATGACGGTTGGCACAGTCTTGCTAGGACTATCGTCGGCATGGCTCAGGATTACGTTGGCAGCAACAATATCAACCTGCTTGTGCCAGAAGGTCAATTTGGTACACGATTGTCGGTAAGTATAGCTTATTATATATAGAGTAACTGTTGTCGTTTATCTGTGCTCGTACTCATCATGATTGTGGTCATAGCGTTGGAATGGTGCAGCCAGTGCAAAATACCTTTACACTAGGCTCTCACCAATAACCAGGGTCTTGTTTCCCAAGGATGACGATGTCCTCCTTAATTACTTGAATGATGAAGATGGGCAAACAATAGAGCCAACTTGGTAATTCTTTTCCTATCTTATGCATTGTTTTTATATATTTATTTACTTACTAAGAAGACTAGCTAACTTAATAATATGTTAATGCTTTTCAGGTACATGCCCATAATTCCAACTGTTCTTGTCAATGGCTGTGAAGCAATAGGAGGAACTGGGTGTACTACTTTCATACCAAAATATAACCCAAGAGAGATTGTTGCAAATATTAGACGTCTACTCAATGGTGAAAGTGTGGTGCCTATGGATCCTTGGTACAGAGGTTTTAAAGGAACAATTGAGAAAACTGCGTCCAAAGAAGTTGGCTGTACTTATACAGTCACTGGTCTATATGAGGAGGTTGGTGACACATGTATTCGTATCACGGAGCTACCAATCAGAAAGTGGATTAATGATTATATTTATTTCGTGACTTCATTACCCTTACTCCAGGTAAAATTAAAATGCCTGCTTTAATCACAAGGTACTGTGATTTTTTTTTGTATGACCCATTATTATTCTTTCTGCAGGATCACAAATTTCGCATTCACGATATGTCGTCTGTAGAATTTGATCTTATATTGAGTGAAGAAAACATGGCGGTGGCTCGGAAAGAGGGCTTTCTGAAAACATTTAAACTCACCACAACAGTCTCTACAAGCAATATGCATCTCTTTGACAAGGAAGGTGTGCTCAAGAAATATGCTACACCACAAGAAAGTAAGAAAATTATTCAAATATTTCAGTCTGTGTTTTTCTTCTCTTCTCTTTTAAGATATATTAAAAAAAATTTCCATCCCATGTTGCAGTTCTTGAAGAGTTCTTCAAACTCAGGCTTGAATACTATGAGCTCAGGAAGGTTAGAAAATCATTAAACTATGATTCAATCTTTCAGTTTTAGTTATTATAAAGCAGTGATCTAACTGTCTGATTTATACAGAAAATTAGGCTGCAAAATCTGAAACTTGAGCTGCTGAAACTAGATAACAAAGTGAGGTTTATTCAAGAATTTCTCAGTGGAGAAATCATAGTGATCATGACGAGGAACAAAGCTGAACTTGTTCAGGAGTTGAGAGAGAAACGGTTCACACCACTCCCGAAGAAAGCAGTTGCTGGAGCAATCGACGATGCAGCTGAAGAAAGTTCAATGGCTCCTGAACCAAGCTCTACTGCGTTTGTACCTGGTTCAGAATATGACTACTTGTTGGAAATATACAATTTTACATTTATCAGTTGCGAGAAATCCCAGGAGTTGCTTGCAGAGAGAGATAAAATGAATGAGGCAGTTGCAGAGTTGGAAAAAAGCACACCGAGATCACTTTGGCATAGAGACCTTGAGGCTCTTGACAAGGAACTTGATGTAAGGATTCTCCTGGCAACCTTCACATAGAAAATATGGTAAATTTGTCAACATAGATACATCGTTTTTTTTTTCCTACAGAAACTTGATGAAGCTGAAAAAGAAAGAGAGGCAAAGGCTGAAGCAAGAAAAGGTCGGATAACAAAGAAGATCACAAAGAAAGCCATTGAACCAGAATCTTCCAATTCAGCAATGGACAAAGGTTAGTTTTGTCTCTCACACTCCAGCTCTGTATCATTTGCGTCTCTGTTTTCTTATATGGGATCTAGCAAAACCTTTTCTTGATTCTCTAAAGATAAAATCAGTAGCGAAGTGGCGAAGCCTAAAGGTAGACAACCAGCCAAAAAAAAGCTCCAGCTGCAAAGGTTCCACCAGCAAAGGGAGGAAGAAAACCGAGAAGTAAAGCTGCAAAACCACCGGCAGCAGCTTCGAGAAAACGAGGGCCGCAGGTTGTGGGTATTGTTGTGTCACCGAAGAAGAAAGTAAGACTGATGAGATCATCTCCTCCGTTTAACAAGAAGAGTGGTTGTTTGATGATGGGGAGATTGGCTATTACTACTACTACTAATAATAAGGAAGAGGAGAGCAGTGAGAGTGTTGTTGGAAACTCGTCGTCTGAGAAATCATGAGACGTTGCGGTGAAGTCGAGGCTACAGAGAGCTAATAGGAGGAGTGTTGAGTGATTCTGAGAGCGGGTCCAAGTCGGTTCTTTGAAATAATAATCCAATTTCAAACTTTAGTTTTTCGACTCTTCTTTTAGATTTGTGTTATTTTTCTGATGAAAGACTTATGGGATTTGTGTTTGGCTGGCACAAACAAAACTCGTTATTTAAGCATTTGGTCTCATAACTCTCATTCATTCATCTCTTGCTCTTTTGGTTGGATTAATTAAATAGAAAACGACCAATGGCCCCATCTAACGATATGTGAAAAAAATAAATAAAAAATTATCTGTGTAAGCTCTCTCAAGTAAGCTTCTTTCCCAAATTTCAAATTATAAGGATTAGTAAATGTGTAAAATTATCTGATTATGCTTCAATTTCATGGCTTTGAATGCAATTTCTTAGGGTTTTGTTGTTTGCTGTATTAAAAGTCTGAACTGCTTAATCCCTTGGCAATGAAATTTTACTAGCGTTATCACTTCTAACTTTGATCAGGTTTCAATGATGGAGAAGGACTTCTATATTAACTGGAAGAGTATCTTCTGGAGTTGTCCGTGTTGGTGAAAGAGTCAATGGACTACGCAAAACTGATTCCGGCTCTGAGAAAATAGAAGAAGCAAAGGTTCGTCTGCATATTGTTTTGTACTTGGTCAGCTGTGTTTGTAAACTGTGATTTTTCATCTGAGCAGATACAAACATCTTTCTCATAGGTTGTGAAGCTAATGAAAAAGAAAGGTACAACCATAGTTTCAATTGGGGCTGGTGATATAATCTGTATGGCTGGTTTGACAGCTCCATCAATAGGTCACACGGTGGCTAGTGTGCAGAGGTAATATCCAAATGGACCACTTCCGTATTTAATTCTTAGAAAATATATAAGTGATTTCTGAATTTAACTTAACTTCTCAAATTCCGTTGATCTCTATTTGAAATTTAAGAAGCTTGAATAAATACCTCATTTTTTTTTTTGTCTTTCAGCTCACAACTACTGCACTCCCTACCCTACTGTTGAGCTGGATCCACCAACAATTTCTATGACGTTTGGTGTCAATGACTCTCCTCTGGCTGGTCGGGATGGCACCCATGTACGTTTAATTATAGTGACAAGACATAGCTCTAGTCATTTGTACTCATGCTTTAAACTTTTGCAACCTCGGATTTACCTTTGTGTTGCTACATTTTTTCATCTTAATTCACCTGTTTGTTTGTTTACGGAAGTTGCATTACATACTGTATTAGTTGTATAGTCAGAGTTAGTTGTAGAGGTTATTATACTTTGGTAGCGTGGGAGGGTTAACTTGTTGCTGTCATGTTACCCTTCATCTAAGCTAGGGCTAAATCTCTTGAAAAAAGGGTCTTGGCAGTTGGTTTCATTAACCGACCTGATTTATGTACAGTCTACACTAATACATTAGTTGGTCTATGTTTAATCGACTACGGGTTTACCTCTTGGCCTAGAAAAGCACTTTATTAATATCTTTATTTCTTAAAACTTTGTCATTTTTCCTTTTCTGACTTCTGAGCCTTTCTACTATTTGATTCAGGTATAAAACTGAAGAGGGAAAAAGGCTTGAACCAATTGAAGAGGTGACTATTGAGGTTAGTGATGGAAGCTCTCTCCCACAGGCGGGCCGAAGTTATTGACATGGGTCCTGTCCCTGGAAATGATGGTAGGACGAGACTGTCATTAACTTGTCCTTCAAGGTTAGCATACTAACTTTAACTACTTTCATAAAATTTTGTACTCGCACTCAGTCATTCCCCTTGAAGAAATATAACCAAAGTATACTTGTGTTCTGCAGAGGTTTAGTTGGGTACAGATGTGTGTTTAGCAGCGACTCCCGTGGAATTGTCCCCTTTTCCCTCTCTTTGCTGCGTGTATTCTTCCTTCCTAAGCCTCAATTCAACTGAGTCATCTTCTAGAGCAATGATCTACTTGCATATATCTGCTAAACTGTTTCAGCTTCAGATATCATTAATTTTCTTGTCAGGATGGTCCATCATAGATGCAAACATATAGCTGCTTTTTCCACGAGAATATCTAATTGCTAGAATCATCTAAGATGTCAAAAGTTTTATTAATTTCTTCTTCAATTGATAATTGTTCATGTATCCTGTTCTTGTAGCTTATGAAAAGCACCGAGGTCCGCTTGGCAATGTTAGGAAAGGAGTATTGGTACGTCTATGGCTTTGTTGCTCTTATGGCTGATGAAAAGTTCCTTTTCACTTAATTTATTTCCTTCATAAAGATTTTTGTGGACTCTTTAAGTTTTAACTGTAACTTATTTATCTTTTGATGGAACAGGTTTCCATGGGATTTGGCACTATCACATCTCATGCACTGATGGGTTTGGAAGCTCGTGGAATTCTTTCAAATGTGATGCTATCTCCACCTCGCCTTGTATGTACCCTTTTCTCTTTTCACAACATATAAAGAAACGAGAAAACTGCTTTCTTAATCACTAAAATTTTCTTAACCATTGTGGTTCTACTTTTGAATTGTTTTCGATTCAGATGACACTTGAGGAAGCTATAGGATATGTTGCCTCAGATGAACTTATCGAGGTACATTGTTAAATCATATGATCTATGACGAACATTTTGTTTCCAGCTTCTTATGCATCTATTGTTATTGGGTTAATGTGGTCAGGTTACACCAAAGACGATTCGGTTGAGGAAAAGATGTCTAGACGTTAACAAGCGTAAATCGCTGAGCAAACGAGCCAAAGAGTAAAGTTATCTTCCATACTTGATTCTCCGGTTCAATTTTTACTGAAGCTGCTTTAGTTCTTGTCACAATCGTAGAAAATAAAGTTATTCATTATTTACGAAAAACATTCAGATTATATAGAATCGTAACTTATACGCAAGAAGATGCATTCTTCTATTGATGATGACAATAAGAAGATAGATCGATCCCGATATTGTATTATCATTGTGGACCACCGGATTTATCGTTTATAAAGAAAGTTTTGTTGGTGGCATTGGCTCTATTTCACGACCCCATAGGTCGTAAGCATATGTTTCCACTGATATTAAAGTGGAGTTGTAGATAGGAGTGGACACGGATCGGATATCCGGGATTTTTAGGAGTATCCGAATCCTAATTATCCGGATCCAGATCCGTCAATATCCGCGGATATCCGGATCCGCCAAAAATAGCTTAAAATCTTAAAATAATAATATAAATTTATTAAAAATATATTTAAAAAATAAAAAAATATCATATAAAATAATTAAAATTAATTTTATAAACATTTTTAACATATTTACTATGTAAGATTTTAAAAAAATACACTAAAATTTCAAATAAAATTTATTTTTGTGATATTTTACATCAATTTCAATCTATTATATAGTATATATATAAATATTATACATATATTTTAAATAAAAACTATACATAAAACGGATCCGGATCGGATCTGGATATCCGGATTTTCAAAATAAAATATCCGGATTCGGATCCGGACACCTCGGATATCTGGTTTTTTGGATCGGATCGGAGCGGATCCCGGATCGGATCTCGGATCCCGGATATTTTGCCCACCCCTAGTTCTAGAAACTTTCAAAGTTAGAAAGAATAAGGTATCAACTTCAAATTTTAGAAAACGAAAAGTAGTGTATAAACTAAAATTGAGACGAGACAACATTATGATTGCACACATTGTTGGAATGTGCATCTCATTGATTAAAGAAGACCAAGTGAAGCAACCTTGTGCTTGGTGGAGTTTATTGAGTATTAGTGATGATGAACACAAGAGTGTGAATTGAAGAAGATGCAATATTCAAATGTACAACAACCATGGAGGTTGTTGGAGTTGCAAAGTGTGACTTACTCACAAAGTAAGTGTAAACACTTCTCTTAATGTCAACAATCTTAGGAGATAAATTCAAACTTGAAGAAAATGACAATGTGAATGGAAATGTCATGGAAGATGCTTAAGGGGCACATGTGGGTATAAATAGGTGTGCTTGGCAAGGGAGAGATATCAACATAAATCACAAAGATAAATAAACAAGAAAACCTTAAAGGAAAACTCTCTCTTTTCTATTCTCTTATGTGATTCTCTACTATCATTTTAGTAGCATTATGAGCGAGTAGAGAGATATATGTAGAGTTCTTGTGGTCTTGCATAATCTTCCATTGCATAAAGAGAAAGACATAGAAGTTTAGCCTTCGTGTTCTTGAGTCTTTGTGAGTGAAAGCTTATGTTTTGATCATGGTTGAACCTTTGTGATCTAACATCATAAGGATGGTGTTGTAAATTCAACATGGTATCAGAGCAGAGATCTTGGTGACAAACTTGTGAAGATTTTGTGAGCTTCCCTTAGGCTAATTGCCTAGGGGGAGTTAGATTTAGGTGTTTAGATTTGGGGGTTTTGCTATAAGAGCACCTCCAAGGATCTCTTCTTAGTGAGAGAGAGTTTTGTGGGTTTAGCTTGTTGCTCCCATAAGTTTTCTTTGTTTGATTTGTGTGTGGGAACCTAAATCTACACATAAATTCATTCCTTTGATTTTTTGTGTGTTGGAGTCTAGATCCACACACAATTTGTTGTTTGTGTTTAAGGGATTGAAATCAAGTTCTTCCCCAAGGTGAATCCTCTTTGCTGGAATCAAGATCCAAGAGGGTTTAGTGATTCATCCATGAGTACCAAAATGATTTTCTTGGCGTGTGAAGGAGATGAAGCATCAAGAGTAGGAGAAGATGGTTTTGGCGTGATGATTCTAAGAAGGAGGAAGCTGGAGACAACCTTAAATGGTGATCCAAGCAAACTCCAAGTGAAGACTTCAAAATTCGGAGTGTTGTATAATTCCGACAGCGTCTGGGGAATTGGTCATAACTTTCAAACCGTGAACCCAAACGTTGATCCGTTTTTTCCTGGTGCTTTGTATGGCTGTTGTTGATGTTTCCACAAAGTTTCATATTTTTCTGGGTTGGTTTACTATTTTTACAACCCTCTGCATCAAGACAGCTATGCTAAATCCGGAAAATGGTCCAAGTAGAAGGCATTCTTGATGGTGTCAAGATTCTCCGAGTATGGGATCGGAGAGGACTATACTTCTATGCGGTGTTCATTCTCACGGGATTGGCACACCCAATACTTCACAATCTCGAGAGGAGGTAACTGTGTGCTGATCCTTGACAGAACAACTTCGAGATGAAGATACGTTCTTTAGAGGCTCAGAGCTCAAATTCTGTGGTGGTGTTTAAGAAGAGGGCTCCAAGATAATTCCTTTGAAATGATGGAGGTTCGTGCCAGCTTGTGATTATGAGTACGTAGAGGTTTCACAACCAAGTGTTGAGTAGGATTCGGGCCGGCTCTGTTTGCAAGTTTGTTGAGGGACCACATTCAGTTTGGTAAGGATGGCTCTCCCTATTCTTGTTACTTGATACTTGAGCCATTCTTGCTGTAGAGGGAATTTAGAGTTGGAGCACCTCTAAGAAGAGGACTTGTCACAACGGTCTACCTTCAAGATCAGTTCTCCTATTCTTGTTACTTGATACTCGAGATGTTAAAGAAGACCGTTGACACTATGTGAGTCTGGCGACCAGAGTGAAAGATGGCGACCACCAAGATGACCACCGAGAGGTGAAGCATCCCGAGGTGGATCGAAGGTTAAGTTGAGATCAACCGGTTGTGTGGCGACACCGGGTGAGTGAAAGCTCAACAAGACCGGCGATGGCTTATCATTGATGAATGTTCAGTTTGAAGGTGTTTGGGAAGCTTAACAAGCCCATCCTCAACTTGTTAAGTCTCCTAATTCATATCTCAAAGTTTTTTGGAAGTATTTCCCAAGAGTTGCCGGGAAGGTTTCCCGAGAGGATGGTGTGAATGGAAGCACCAAAGAAGGCTTTGTAAGCACAAGGGGGAGTAGGGCTAAGATGAACTTTCAAGTTTGGATGGTTTTTCATACTCACCATTCCAAACTTGAGGGGGAGTATTGAGAATCAGCCCATCATCACCCATTAGCCGGTTGTGCAAAATGAGCTAGCCCAGAGAGTGTAGACCGTATTATGGTCTAAGATAGAACCAAGTGGTTCTAAGAAAGGAGAAGACGATGTTAAATTCTCCCTAGTGCCCGAGGCAAGAGTCTTGCCGATGAGAGATGAACCATGCCTAGACGATGAATATTAGGCTTGGGAAATGAAGCGCCTAGATCACGGACATTAGGTGTTAGAGGACCAACACCTAGACCACAAATATTAGGTGTTGGTGGCTGAACCGGTTAGAGACCCCGAAGGAGGACCATGGTTATGGTGTACCTAAGCGTGGGAGACTAAGTGGGGAAGCTAAGGACCGAAGTAAGTGTTAAGGGGGACTTGGATGTGTGGATCAAGGATTAAGTGATGGGCAAGTCTAGACTCACACGGAAAAACCTAGGAGGAAGACTATGTGAGGAGTTCTCACAATGGAAAGCTCATTCACCCCTTAGGAGTTGCACATACAACGATCACACAACACTTGATAAGAAGCGGATTTCATTTAAGGCCCAGGGAGGTGAAGTTTAGATCATTGATTAGCTACCAAGGAGTTAAACTACAATAAGCCGAGTAATGAAGAGGATAATCCGGATATGAGTTTCTCTAACTATGGATGCACAGGGGGAGTGTTGGAATGTGCATTCCATGCTTAGAGTGAAGTGGTCTTATACACCAAGAAAGGAAATGTGTGAACCAAATAACGACTAAAGAGAAGTTACGAGGCAATAAAATCATTAAGTTGAGAAGAAGCCAAAGTGACTAGTAGCCGATACTTGGTACAGTTAGAAGGTGCAAAGGGCAAGTAACTAAGAGACTAAGTAACTAGTTACAACATCAACGAGACATTAAGTTGGGGAGTTGTGTTGTAACAAGGTGCTTAGTCTAGTTAGTAACATACTAACCAAGCGAGACAATGAATGAGCTGGACAAGCTTAGAGACGGTTGAAGACTAAGGCTGTTGAAGACTAAGGCTGGTCCGGCGACACTAAGGGAAGCTTGGTTAGGTTTGGGAAGACCAAAGGCGCATGGCAATTGTGATCAAGACCCATCTATGATGTTAGGCGATTTAATCAATGGATGCAAGGGGGAATGTTGGAATGTGCATCTCATTGATTAAAGAATACCAAGTGAAGCAACCTTGTGGTTGGTGGAGTTTATTGAGTATTAGTGATGAAGAACACAAGAGTGTGAATTGAAGAAGATGCAATATTCAAATGTACAACAACCATGGAGGTTGTTGGAGTTGCAAAGTGTGACTTACTCACAAAGTAAGTGTAAACACTTCTCTTAATGTCAACAATCTTAGGAGATAAATTCAAACTTGAAGAAAATGACAATGTGAATGGAAATGTCATGGAAGATGCTTAAGGGGCACATGTGGGTATAAATAGGTGTGCTTGGCAAGGGAGAGATATCAACATAAATCACAAAGATAAATAAACAAGAAAACCTTAAAGGAAAACTCTCTCTTTTCTATTCTCTTATGTGATTCTCTATTATCATTTTAGTAGCATTATGAGCGAGTGAGAGAGATATATGTAGAGTTCTTGTGGTCTTGCATAATCTTCCATTGCATAAAGAGAAAGACATAGAAGTTTAGCCTTCGTGTTCTTGAGTCTTTGTGAGTGAAAGCTTATGTTTTGATCATGGTTGAACCTTTGTGATCTAACATCATAAGGATGGTGTTGTAAATCTCAAGCTTTTGAATGTTTTGTAATTGTTTAAAATTTTTAAATAATTTCTAATTTTATATTTGTTTCCTTGTCTAATTGAAATATTTGTAATCCTGCACCAAAGCATAATAAAGATGTGTTGAAAAAGATTATAGCAAATCATATGTTTGCTTTTACTAAAAGAAATCCGTGAAGAAAGAACAAAATTAAACACTCGTAAGCATTAACGTATAAGGCAATAAAAAAAATCCAACTTATAAATCTCAAAGTATTCTAAAAGAAAAAAACAGAATACTAACAAAATCCTCAAAGAAAAACTAGGGGTTGTAGAAGAAAGAAGGAGAGCATGGTTAAGCCACTCCACACACAAGAGCTTGAGGCCGCATTGTAAGGAAGTGTTGCGATCGTTGCACCATCTACTGGAAGAACCACAAGAGGATCCTCTAAAGACATAGGACTAGGATTAGGTTTAGGATTAGGATTAGAATTAGAAGAAGAAGAGTTGTTTGGTTGAGTAGTAGGAGGAGTCTTCCGCATAGAAGCAGGCAGGACTAGGACGTCAAGCTTCTGACCAGATTCGTAGTGACCAGGCACACCGCATATGAAATAATAGTGACCGGTTCGGTTAAGGTTAACCGGTTCATACTCAGATTGGTATGTGGCAAGAGTGGAACACGAGGAGTGCTTGAATCGTTTTCCAATCCTCAAGATCAGCAGAATCATCGGCTGGGCGTTTGATTGTGCCATCGAGGAATCCAAAAAAAATTTGGGATGTTAATGTTGTGTGAATTCTACACACCCATTCATCGTAGTTATTTCCTTTCAAGAGGGATGAGAGATCACCGCACCGGGTTGTCCACCGATGTCAAATCATATGGTGAGATCGTCCTTCTCACCTCGGTCGAGGTCGCGTATGCATCCTGCCATCGTCAATTTCAATCAAAAAAAAAAATTCAAGTTTGTTTTTAAGACGATTGAACCAAATCTTCGTTCGACTATCTCTCATCGGGATGTTGCGCAGGAGTTGTGGGATTACATGAAACATCGCTTCTCGGTGATTAGTGGATCGCGGTTGCAACAGCTACAATCAGAATTAGCTTGTTGTAAACAGAGAGGTTTGGCGATTGAGGCCTATTTTGGCAAACGCAATAAAATTTGGGACAACCTTGCTGCACATCGACCTTTAAGAGTCTGCAAGTGTGGTCACTGTACATGTGATCTCGGTGCAGGCAGCTGACCGGGAAGAAGACAAAGTTCATCAATTCCTTTTTGGTCTTGATGATCAGTTCTGTGCCATTCGGTCTTCACTTGTGGCTCGATCTCCTGTTCAGCCACTCGAAGAAGTGTACAATATTGTACGCCAAGAGGAAGATATGCGGGTCAATGGTGAAGAACTCCCACAAGTGTCGGCTTTTGCGGTTCAAACCAAGCCTCGTACTGATTTGCCCAAAAATCATGTGTGCAAACTATGTAACAAAACTGGACACACTGCAGACAGATGCTACGCGATAATAGGCTATCCGGAATGGTGGGGGGATCAGCCAAAGGGACGTACTCTTGGGGGGGAGAGGACGCGGAATCACCAATGCTGGAGGCGGAAGAGGACGTGGTGCTCCAGCACTTGCCAATCGGGTGTATGTTCCCAACATTGAAGGAGCATTACAGGAACATGCAAACTATGTTCTGACCGATGCTGACAGAGATGGCGTTAATGGCTTGACAGAACAACAATGGAAATCTATCAAGCAGATTATCAACGCAGGGAAAGAAAACAACTTCGACAAGGTTTCAGGTATGTCTTCTTTTCCTTTTTGGATCATGGATACTGGTGCTTCTCACCACTTAACTGGTCGGTATGATACTATGACAAGCGTGCGTGATAGGGCACCGGTTAGCCCTGTTAGCTGATATCCGTATCCGCTGGATATCCGGATCCGTATCCGGGTTCGTATCCGAAAAAGCGGATATCCGGGGTGCCCGGATAAGGATAAAGATAATGAAAATATTTCGGACCGGATATCCGTATCCGTAAATTATCCGTTTTTAAAAAAATTTTTCCCAAAAATCCATAAAAAGAAACCGGATATCCGGACATTTGTTAATTTTTAATCAAAATAATTATTAAAAATATTAAATTTAAAAAAAACGGATACGGATATCCGTTTTTAAATGCGGATCCGGATACTGATAATGAAATCACGGATCGGACGGATACGAATCTGAATCTGGATATCCCCAAATGGGCGGATATCCGCTCCGTAACAGGCCTAGCACCGGTTCTGATTATTATGGCTGATGGGAGAGAAAATCTCAACCAAAGAAGGTTCTATAAGACTAGGCAGTGATTTAGTCATGAAGTTTGTTTATTATGTTGAAGATTTGAAGTCAGATTTGATTTCAATGGGACAGTTAATGGATGAAAATAGATGCATAGTTCAGTTGGCTGATACATTTCTTGTGGTCCAGGACCGCAGTTCGAGGACGGTGATTGGAGCGGGTAAAAGAGTAGGAGGAACATATCACTTTAGAAGTACGGAGGTAACAGCTGCTGCAGTTATAACAAAGGAGGATGAAAACTTGAGTTATGGCATAAGTGTATGGGACATCCGTCTTTTAGAGTGCTGGCTTTACTTCCCGATGTTTCCAATTCACTTTCTAGTAGTAGTATGAATAAGTCTTGTGATGTGTGCTTTCATGCCAAACAAACACGAGATAGTTTTCCTTTGAGTTTGAATAAGACTACGATGATTTTTGAGTTAATTCATACCGATCTTTGGGGACCTTACTGCACACCAACACATTCAGGATCCCGGTACTTCTTAACTATCGTTGACGACTTTTCTCGTTGTGTTTGGTTATATCTATTGACTACAAAAAGTGAAGCCTCGGAGACATTGAAAAAATTCATAGCTATGACTGAAAGACAGTTTGAGAAACAAGTAAAAAGCATTAGAAGTGATAATGGTTCAGAATTCTTGGGTTTGACAGGTTTCTTTCTTCAAAAAAGGATTGTACATGAGAAGTCTTGTGTTGGCATACCTCAACAAAACGGGAAAGCTGAAAGAAAGCACCGGCATATTTTAAATATTGCTATAGCGTTGAGATTTCAATGAATCTTCCCATTGAGTTTTGGGGCGAATGTATTTTGACTGCCGGCTATCTAATTAATCGGACACCAAGCTCGGTTATAGGAAATATCACACCGTATGAAAGACTGTTTGGTAAGCCACCAACTTATGATCATCTCAGAATTTTTGGAACACTTTGTTTTGCTCATAATCAGGTTCGTGGAGGAGATAAATTTACTTCACGAAGTTGACGATGTGTGTTCCTCGGTAGACTTATTTATTCTTAATAGATTTGTATAATTTTATGTTGACTAATTATTAAATTTAATTTATTGAACTATCGACATATTTTTTATTTCTGTTGACTTATTTTATAACAGTCGACTTATACATGAATGGTTGATTTGTTTACATAGTCAGCATATTTGAACTATTGACATTGTTCATTGATTTTTTTTTCGTAGACTTATTTATTCTTGGTATACTTATTAAATTTATGTTGACTTGTTAATAAAACTAATTTATTGAACTGCCGACTTATATTTTATTTCTGTTGACTTATTTTTTTCACCATCGACTTATTTTATAACAGTCGACTTATACTTAATTGATTGATTTGTTTACATAGTCGACATATTTAAACTGTTAACTTATTTTTTAATATTCATGAAACTATTTTTAAATAAATAATTTTAAACTAATAAAAAACCATTATAATTTTTAAATCTAATTTGATGTAAAATTTAAATAAATTATAAAATTCATAATATTACTTTGATCCTATAGTTTTAATTCTTAATTAATTAAAAATAATTATGTTGACTAAAAATATAGAATATAATTTTCTTTTAATAATTACATTTAATTTTAAAATAATTTTTATTATTTAATTTTAGTTTATAATTTATTCTTTCATGGATTATTTATCTTTTATATAAGCTATGATAGCATTATCTAAAATCTTAACTAAATCTAAAAAATGTAGAATTTTATTATATATTAAAATTAAAAATTAATTTTTAAAAATTATTCATTATCTAAATTGTTTTAAAATTTATCTAAATATAATTTAAAAAAAAATATTATCTGAATCTTAACTAAATGAAATCTAGAAAATATTTTTAAAAATACATATCTTAATTTTAAAATATACATTTATTTTCGTGCATAAAACTATTTAGTTTTGGTATTCTTAAAATATAACTAAACAACATAATAACAATTATTAAATATTAATTAAAATATCATCTAAAATTTCAACTAAATTCGAAAAAATCTAAAAAAATTATTATATTTTAAAATTTGAATTAATGTTAAAATTAAGTTTAATTTTTATTATATTTAAATTAATTATTTTTAACTATTTATAAAAATTAAATAATCAAATATTTTTTTTAAAATAGATTTTCAATCTTGCAAATTATAGTGGAGTTTGCAAAAATGTAACAAAATTTAAGGTAGTGTAGCAAATAATCTCTCTCTTCCAATTATCACAATTGAATGATTTGTTTTAGGTTAAAAGTTAAAACGCATAACTTTGAAAACTCGTAAAATTAAAAATCTACATTTCTTCTTTCGTCATCATCAGCTGAAGCGTCATAACCTCCACAAGAAACTCATCCATGGCGATTCTTAGCTATATCTCAGCAACATCAACTACACCGCCGATTCCTCAGGATCAATCACCTAATTCTCGACTACCAACCAAAATCATTCTACCCAGTAAGAAACCTGAGAAATGGTCCACCGGCATTGCTCCTGGAGAGTACGGTGGTCCTCCGACTACCACGAAGCTAAGAAAGTACTGGGGAGGAGAAAAATAAGATCCCATTACTTCCAAAGACTTAATCTGGAACAGAGATTTTATGGATCAAATGAAGAAATTATTCGATTCCCCCGATGATTCTGCTCTCGACCCATCTCCTTCAAAGGTTCAATCTTTTTCCCCAAATTGCTCAATTTGAGTCTCAACTTTGATACAATGTGAATCAGAGACTAAAATTTGTGTGTTTTATTAACTTGTGATGTAACAGGAAGAGTCATCTGGGTTTCTGAGCTTTAGCAGAGTTATGAATCTTGACAGGTTCTCTTCTTTACACTTTGATAAAAATCAGTACTTTAATTTCTTGCATTTTGATTAAAAATGGTTGCTTTGTTTGTTTGTTATCTGTGAAAAAAAAAAAACCAGTATGGATGTTGATTTAAGCAAAGAGCTTGCATCATCTTCCAAACCTATCTTAAAAAGTCGTCTTGACACCTCCAAATCCGAAGCTAAAAACAGATGGTGAGATTATCGTTATTTGCTTATATGACAAAGTCACATTATTGCTATATGTTTATGTCTCTGAAGTTTACTCTTTTTTTGGTCAATATGATCAGAGTAAAGCTAATGTTTCTCCTAAATGGAAGCTGGCACCAACACGTCGAGAGCAAGAGAAATGGGATAGAGCAGCTAAGGCTGCAACTGATGGCAGTGTAAGTATCATTTGTTCACGTCATTGATTGATTAGTTCCATACCAATTGAAATATAATGTTTCTTTGGAAATGTTGATCAGAATTGAAAGAATATAGACCATATTTGGTTCTTGATTTATTTCTTTCATTTTGTGTTTTCTGCTGCAGGAAGTGATGCTTAGGCAACTGAGGCGTCCGCGTGGTGACCCAGAAGTATTGGCTGCTAAAGACAGGGAACAATATCTCAAGGTAACTCCTTTTATTAGCTAATCTTTTCAGGTTATGACTAGTATCATATATGGTTAATCGTTTTACGGTTTGTGATATCGTGAAAGGTATCTTGTATATGCATTACTCTTTACCTTCATCCGCTACTCTGTTACTTTTGAGGCATTCAGTTCCTACTCTCTTGACTTTGACTGTTTTCTGCAGCTGAAAAAATCAGATACAGGTTCTCACACTCGGTATAGGCGGTGTAGGTTTAGTCTCAGCTTATATCTCATACACTCCAGAGATAGCACTTAGGTTTGTCTCATCAAAACCTCTCTCATGAACTTCAAATCATCTGATTGAATTTAAAAAAAAAATATTGTTGAAAATTCTCTTACAGTTTTGGTGCTGGCTTGATGGGTTCATTAGCATATATGAGGATGCTTGGTAACACTGTAGATGCCATGGCAGATGGAGCCAGAGGAGTTGTCAAGTACTATATGTTTCTATTCAAATTCCTATCGGTTATCTATATCGAGATGGATCACTCACTCACTAACTTGTCTCTTTTTTCCTTTGGTTTCACTGAATTGATTTGATAGAGGTGCAGCTAACCAGCCGCGGCTACTAGTCCCCGTAGTGTTGGTTATGATATTCAATAGATGGAACGGGTAAGCGTCTGTCTCTTGTGCATTGTTATATCTTTCATCAAAATCAACTTTGGTTACATCAAATTATATTTACTTGTGACTTCATATATTTCTGCAGAATACTTGTTCCTGAGTATGGATTCATGCATCTGGAGTTGATCCCAATGTTGGTTGGGTTCTTTACATACAAAATTGCTACGTTCTTTCAAGCTTTAGAAGAAGCTATCTCCATTACTACTCAAACAACCGAATCATCATCTCCAGACACAAAGGCCAGTGATTAATAAGGTCAAAGTCAATGTTGTAAGAAATGTTTAATAATGTAATAAAAACTAAGAACTCATAAATTTATTCATAGCAGCAAAGTACGAAGATGTAACTAATAAGAACATAGAAAGCAATTGCAGAAAAGAGTAAAACATCGAAAGTTTTCGAAATATTCAGACCAAACCGGGTCCTTGAGTGTATTCTTCGTTAAGCCTTCCCTCGTAAACGTAACCGAGCTTCTCACAACACTTCTTTATCTCTTGGACATCTTTCTCCGGGCAAGTATCATCGGAAACAACAACAGTCGTTTCGTTTTCTCCGGATTTGTATTTGGCAAGTGCTTGATGATTCGGAACTGCAATCTTCACGACCTTGTCGTCTCCAAAAGTAGTGCAAGAAATTAATCTAGCTTCCATTATTTATTTATTTCTTTGGGTTTATTACTCTGGTTTTGCATAGGAACAAGAAAGAGTGTAAGGGTGATTGATGTTTATATAGAGAGCAATCATGTGAATGTTAATTGTGGAATCACGAAACATGAATGCATGTAGAAACTGTTAATGGACCACCAGATTTGGTACTTGTTTGAACAATAAAGTTGAATCCAAGAACTTACTTCATTTTGCATGACTCATGTTTTCCATGCCACAACAGATGAAACCTATCTTATCTATTCAAAGAAAAAATGTAAATAATGTTAAGGCACAATTTCATATAGTTTATATGTTTTAAGCAACCAAAGTAACAGTGTTAGAATTTTGTGGTAGAAACAGGGAGGATAAAATATAATATAAGTGTTTTTCTACAAACTTCTTCTAAATTAAATCTTATTCTATAGAGTTAGACGAGTAGGGATGATTGTGCTAGTTCTATACAACAACAACAACAAACAAACATAAATGAAAATATTTAGTGATAAAGATTATGGAGTATTGTAATCTGGTTTACTTAATAGATTGGTGAACTTGACCAAAGATGTCAGGACAATCATCCCAACGACCAGAATCTCGAGCTTCCCAATAACCTCCAATGTATCTATAAGTCTCACTTCCTTTATCTTTTCTAAACCACTTTGGTTTCCAACCTCTCTCTTGCATTTCTCTCGCTTGTCTTTGTCTCTGTTCCAACCTTAACTTCTCCGCGTTTCCCATCTCAAACTCTCCCTTCTCCAAATACCTCTGGTCCGGTCTAAGTCTTGAATCTGTTGGTGGCAACTTCTCCTTTAAACCAGGAGTTAGCTCATTCAATGTGATCCCAAACCGTGTTAGGTTATACTCTGTCGGGGTTTCAGGAGCTTTGTTTCGTTTCCATAGAAGATGAGATTCATTCACCTTTCCTTGATTGACCATCACATACTGCATACTCTCATCCCATTTTCCAAACAACTTAGCCACTGTTTTGCCATTTTTGTCTTCTACTATACCTTGAACTTGATGAGGATTTCTATCGATTATCGATTGTTCCTTGAATTTAAGTTTACATGAGTATTCACCGTTGCCTTCAATTTGCATTGTTCCATAGTGATCACAATACAATTTACCAAGTATGAGATTGTATATTGATGTAGTCACCTATATTTTGAATAGAGGTGGATAAGCATCATAACATGCATAAATGTGCTAATACATTGGAGAGTTTGAGATGGGAAACGCGGAGAAGTTAAAAATAATCATAATTTTCTAAAAATAATAATTCATACAAAAATTTAAAAACATTTTTTGCATGAAAATAATTATAAATAAATTCAAGTAATAAATAAATTAACAAAACAAATAATTTCAATAAACATAACAAAACTTAATACTAATTAACATAATAATTCAACCCCAAATTCTAATAAATCTAAAATTCCAAATCAAAATCATTTATATAGTAAGTAAATCTTAAATCTAACAAACCAAATCTTAAATCTAACAAACCATTGGGAGAGGATCGTGGATACACTCAAATAATCTTTTCACAACCCGTTACAATGTATTGGGGAACCGTGTTCTCAGAGTGAAGTAAGATTATGTGGTTGTATGCCAAGAGGTGTTGATAGGAAAATTTGGAATGGAATTTCTTTATTAGATTTATAATAAGTACAGATCAACTTACAAATTAAAAACGGAAGAAGAGTTCTTGACTCGAGATGGAAGATGTGAGAGAGTTTTAGAGAGAGAGGGAGTGTGTAAGTTGTGATTTGCAAGAGTGGTGTGAGACTTCTTTATATAGAAGTTTACATGTGTTTTTAAATATTTAAATAAATCTCTACGCTTTTGTAGTGCGGTGTACTGTAGTCTCGAGATGCTTCTTTACTTTTGTGGCCGACATCTACTGTGGTTGATTTCGGTGGATTTTGATGGATTTGTCTTTTGCTTTTGTAGTTGAAACCGGGGTTGTGGCCGACATCGTCTGTAGTTGATTGCGGATTTTACGGAGACTTGGTAGTGCGTCTGATTTGTCAATCGGCTCCCTTGTTTGGACTTGTTTGTTAGATCTAGATGTTTGTACATCTTTTATGCTTTTTAGCAAAGCACCAGCTGTTAACGGATTTGATTATTCTTTACCGAAGCCGTTTGCTTCGGAATAGCCTTAACTTATTAGGTGTTAAGATAACCCTTTTTTTTTTTTTTTTTTTTTTAAGTATAAAATATGAAATATATTACAACTGATTTGTGGGGGATTATAAACATTCCTCCCCTTAATGTTACATTAACATTACATATATACATATTATAACTGTGTTTTTTTTTTTTTTTTCACAAGTCGTCTTAACTATTTCGGGTTCACTTCCGGATGCTTGGGAGTTTTGTGTTGAAATTGTTGGCAGAAATTGCATTGAGATTGATTTGATTTCTTCTTCGGATTTTGCAGCTGCTAACATAGACAACATTTTTGCTTTTTGGGCTAGGAAGAGAGTCATTTCTGGTGTTTGGATTAATTTTTGTGGAGCTGGTGGATTAAGAGTTTTGGAATTTTGGGATCGGATCCATTCGGGGATGTTTGAAGGATATAAATTTGAGGGGATTCTGTATTTATCCCACCATTTGACTTTGAATCTTCTTCTGATAATGGGTATCGTATCAGCGGAGAATTCAAAAGTCCATGAGAAAACCCAGGGTAAATGGAATTTTGAATGAAAGAGGGCCAAGGCTGGAAATCTTTTTTCATCCTCAGATGGTATGAAACTGGATTTGAAGATTTGGAAGGATTTATTTATTTGAGGCTTGAAAATGTTTATGACGGAACCAAAGTTGTTCCACCATTGATTAAACCAGATAGGAGATTTGGATAGGTTACATGCAGTGTCAAAAAAGATCAACCACGTGTGTTTGTGTTTGGGGGATTGAATGAGAAAAGCATTGTACCATGCTTGGCAATAATCCCAGTAATTAAACGGGACATTGTAACAAGAAAGATTTGAACAGTCTTCTGGAAACTTTATATTATCACTGCGATCATAATCCCAATCTCTTGGGGAAATGATTTCATGAATTTTAAAAGTCGAATAAGCAGGGGCCGTGTGACTTTCATCCAAAAAATTATGTTTGAAAGTAACCGATCCTGTAATTTCCAAAATTGTTTGATAAAACAAAACAGTTTTTTCAGAATTGTATGGTTTAAAAACTGGTTTTTCCCAAAAAACTTTTCAATCGTGGAATACTGGATCATTTCCAACAAAAAAGTCTTTTTCGATGGTAATCACATTTTGATAAGTTGGTTTTCAAAATATTCTGAAGGGGGATTGTTTGAAAATTCCTTTAAAACAATTTGTGAATTGTTTAAAGGTTTTGAAATTTGTTTTGAAATTATTTTTAAATTGGCTTCAGTTTTTGAAATCATGAAGAAGGGGTGGTCTTGAAGAACTACCTTTCTCTTGTTTTAAGCTTTTAAAGCTTGTTGTAGTGACCATTTGTATCAGGATTTCTTCAGGGTTTGAAGAGTTTTTTCTTCTTTTTCTGGTTTCCTTTTTGTAATTGTAATCCGGGGTTGTGTTTCTGGTTCTGTCTTTGGTTTGGAGGTATTTGTAGTTGGTGTTTTGTCCTGGTTTTGGCTTGAAGCGGGGGTTTTCCCCTGTCAGCCGTCTTCGAGGACATCGTGCCTGTTTTGGAGAAACTCTCGAGTCAGAAATCTGGAACAGAATTTGTTTCTCCTTTAATATATTCTATATCAAAATCAAAAATACTTAGTAAAGCCTGCCATCAGGTAAAATTTGTTTTGATGCAAGGTTTTTAACATCTTTTTGTAAAATATCTTTTGCACTTTTGCAATCGATTCTTAGTAAAAATTTTTGGTTTAAAAGATCACTTTGAAATTTCTGTATACATAAAACTATACTTAGTATTTCTTTTTTGATGGTTGAATAGTTTTTTTGAGTTTCATTCCAATGTGATGAAGTAAATTGGATTATATTTTCATGATTATTTATTCCTTTTTGTTTTAGAATTCCCCCGTATCCTAGATCAGAGGCGTCTGTTTCAACTATTTTTTCTAATTTTGGATCCGCTATATGCAGGCATGGAATTTCTAAGACTTGTTTTTTAATTTGCTGGACTACTTTGGTATGCTCTTCTGTCCAAGGGTTTGGATTTTTCTTTGAGCGATCATGAAGTGGTTTAGCTAATCTGTTGATGTTTGGACAAAAATCTAGTACATAATTAAGGCTTCCTAGGAACCTTTGTAGTTGGGTTTTATCCAAGATTTTATCAGGGAATTTATTTGCAAATTCTAATGATCTTTCTATTGGTTTTATCATTCCTTTTGAAACGTAATGACCAAGGAATCGTATTCTAGTTTGGAATAAAGACATTTTTGTTTTGGAAAGAACAAGTCCGTTTTACGTCTGAGATAGTAAAAAGTTTTTAGATGTTTGAAATGTTAAGTCAATCGAGTTTGAAAATATAAGTATATCGTCGATATATACTATACAGAATTTTGAATAATCCGAAAGTATATCATTCATTATTCTTTGAAAATCCGAAGGTGCATTTTTTAAACCAAAAGGCATCACGTTCCATTGGGATTGTCCAAAAGGAACTGTAAATGCTGTTTTATAACGATCATATTCGGATATTTGGATTTGCCAAAATCCTGATTTTAGATCAATTTTGAAAATATATGCGGACTGAAGTTTTTGAAGGAGGTCTTTTTTATTCGAATTGGATATCTAATCCATTTTAATGCTGTACTTAAAGGTTACTAATTTATAACGAGTCTTGGAGTTCCCCTTTCTATTTCAGAGTTTTTATTTACATAGAAAGCTGCACAAGACCATGGAGATCTTGACTTTGAAATTAGATTTTTGTTTAAAAGTTCTGAAATTTCTTTTTTGCAATGACTCTCTAGGTCAGAGTTCATTTGTATTAGGCAGAGCTTTTGTGGGAATTTCTTTTTCATCAAAATTTTCTTCATAGGGCAGATCAACTATGTGTTGTTTTCTATCCCAAAGTTGTTGGTAAGTCGGAGCATAATTGTTCTTCGAAAAGTTTTGTTAGTTTTGAAATTTTTTCTTTTGTAATTGAAGTTTCTAGTGTTTCTTTTGTCTTTTTAACAAGAAATTCTGTTTGCAAATTTTCTAAGTGGAATTTTTTGCTATGTATTAGTGTATTTATTGAATTTTCTTGTATTGAGTAGGCTTTTATTAAGTTTAGGCTTCTCTTTTTTGGTGTTTCCATAAATTCAAAGATCAATTTCTTATCTTGTGTTTTGAAGGAGATTGAATCTTCATTAACTTTGTATGGTGTTATTAAGTTTATAAATGGTGTTCCGAGAATGATATTTTGGTATATATCATCTGTGAGAACAAAAGCAGTTTTGAAAAGAATATTATCTTTTAATACTGAAGCTTCTGTTTTTGATGTTATACTAAGTTTTGAGTTGTTTGCTGCTGAGAGTTTTTCATTTGTTTTATGGTGAAAGCATCTTGGTACTAGACCTGTTTTTATACAATTTAAGTCTGCACCGTGTTAAAGAGTGCAATTGTATCTATTTTATAGTTTTACGAAAAGCCAAGTGTAATTTTTATTTTATATTTTCGAGAGGTGATCTCTCTTAGTACAAAGAGGAAATCATTTGGCATATTGTTTAGAGAATGTATTTGTTCTATTATTTCATCTTCTATATTTTCTGGACAATCGTTCTCATGCTCTTCCGAACTTGAGTCATTATGTTTAGAGGCTAATATTGAATGAAAATACTCGGAATCGGTTTTTTGTTTTTCTTTTAGATGTTTGAGCTCATTTTTTACATCTTTTATTTCAATTTGAAGTGATTGGAGGGTTGTTTTAGAACTATTTTTTCTTCCTTGGTTGAGGATAGTTGTGAGGTTATATGAAGAGTTTGTTTTTTGACAGATCGTTTGGTTTTGTAGGGATTTCTGTTTTTTGGCTTCCATTTAGGGATGAAATAATTGTTTCTAGAAATTTTTGTTTTAGTTGGGGGTTTGTTATGGAATTCAAGATTTCTAGTTGGAATTCTTGATCTTTTGTGAGGACTTGAACCTTTTTCCTACTCTGAGTCCGAGCTAGATGATGAATCATTAAGTTCATCAACTTGCAAGGCCCGATTCAGAAGAGTGTTCTGAATCGTAATCACTAGATGATGTAGAATATTCTAGGAAGAGATTTGATATTTTGTTCTGTGATTTCTTCTCCAAGATCGAGTCCTTGGATTTTCTTATTTAAGCGACTGTATTTTGAAGTATGTCCTTTTTTATTACATTTATAGCATGTTAGGTTTTTATAAAAAGGTTTGTTTTTTTGATTCTTGTGGTTTGAATGTTTTTCCTAGTTTTATTCAGGAGTTATTTCTTGAGGTTTTCTCCGGGAATTTTCTTGTGGTTTATAATCTTTAAAGTTTTTTTGTAAATTTTGATTTTTTGGAATAGTATTCTGGTTTACAATTCCTGAACATGACTTTTTTATTTGTAGGATCCATTTCAAATTGTCTGCAAAAATGATCCTAGCTCTATTTTAGTTCTTTTTAAGTTCCCATTTGAGGTGTTTTTGAAGTTTTAAATCTTGGCAGATTTTAAGACCTTCTTGTTGGACAAGACTAACCAATTCACCGTAAGTGAAATAAGTCATAATCTATTATTTGGATGCCATTTAGATTCTCTAATTTTAGTCTGACCTTTTT